>UCOJ01000126.1:0-191898 GCA_900474305.1 Cecidostiba fungosa | reverse complement strand
GTGTAAGCATCTCTTGTACTCCGTCGTCTATACACGATCGTAAGAAAGCGCGTCCGCGCAAAAAAAAAGAAAGAAAGAGAGGCAGAGAGAAGAAGAAAAGAAGCCGAGAGAGAGAGAGAGATCGATATATACCGTTAAAATCGAGCGGCGAAAAAAGCCGCGACAAAAGCAGTGTAGCCGAGTCGGCTATTACGGACTACATCACACTGCGGTATCTATACTCATTGGCTTTCCACCGCAGCAGCAGCAGCAGCAGCAGCTTCTTGCGTAAGCGAGACGTCGGATCGTCCGAATCGAAAGTTTTCCGTGAGCTGCGCCGGGACACGTGAAAATCTACCGGTCTAAAAATATACACACGTTTGTCTCTTTTTTCTCTCTCTCTCTCTCTATCTCTTCGGTTGCTATAAGCGAGAGACACTGGATTATAGTAGCCTTACTGTAACTCAATATGGACTCTGCGCGATGTGTGTCTCTCGGACACTGTCTGATGAGTGTCTATAACAGAACCGAGTGTGTGTGTGTGTGTGCTTTTCAAGTGAGTATTGGGCAACTTTCGAGAAATAACACAGGCATTAGAGAATGTCACTCACGAAGTTAATCACTCTGTATATCCAGCTATAAATCTGTTGGATTTATTGTGCAACGTTTTGTGTGTGATATCGCATATAGAAGGAATTCCGATTTTTTTTTTAATTTATTTTGAAAATGTATACGCGCAGCGGAAAAAATCAGGCATTTTAACGACTCTTTAAAGCAGGCACTCGTCGCGCACGTTAAATTTACTATCAGTACAGGTGACTAATTACGTGACACACGTATATACAACTTTACTCGCGAAAACGTACGACCGGATTTTAAATCACGCAAAGATTTACGTTCAAGCCGAAAGCGAAAAGTCTCTCTCTCTCTCTCTTGGCAATCTTTGTCGTGGTGGAAAATACGCTTGACCTCTGACCTCCGCTGGCAAATTTACACTTCTTCCTCGAGAGGGAGAAACAATTGGGGAAACCTAACGCAATACGTATCGTAAATCGCACGAGTGAAACAACGAGTGGGAGGCTGCGAAAGAGAGAAAAAGGAAGAAGAAGAAGAAGAAGCGGAGATTTGCGAGCTGACGGCACGTGAAAAGCCTGTTCTGAATCGAAAAGCTTCGCTCTTGTATATATATACTGCACTCGCTCTCGTGTGAGCGATTTATCATAGTTAATATCCGCGCGCTATAAGCTGTTTGACTATGCAACGAGCTATGGTGTTGTCTCCAAGCGCGACTCGTTTTCTTGTCGCCGATTTAATGGGGAATTAAGTCCCCTATTGAGAAGTTTTAGTGTGTAGTTGAGGTATGGTTATTTGATTCGTTAATTTATCTTCATTGTATAATCTTTTTGAAGCCGATGACGCACACATCAAGAACTATTAATAAGCTAATCGATACGTCGATATATATAAAAATAATTATCAATAATTGAGTAACTGCATAATAAATAGCCCGAGCATCGAGACAAATTGACACTCGTATACGCGGTATAAGTTTACATTCAGTACTCTCCTCTTAACAATACAGAGTTCGCTCGAATTAATCCACGCCACAAGTCGCAACAATCGTGTTTATACCAACGTCGACGTCGCGATGCACAGCCCATGTCAATCTTCCAAGAGCCATATTGAAAAAACAATTTGATTAGACGCTCGATGGCTTCAAGTAGGTAAAGAGACTTTCCTCGAAGAGAGCGACGCGATCTCGAATTACAAGCCACAGCGAGGGACCCGAGACTATAATGCGTGTATACCTATATATGTATATAACTCAGCCAAGAGATTTACCAACGCACTCGTCCAATCGTCAACTCGGATTGGGCCTAATTGCCAATGAAGCGGCCACAGCGCGCGAAGCTTTCTTTCTCTCAATTTTTTGCAGACGGCTCTTTCGATTAGCAGCCGCGGCTACTGTCTCGACGCTATGGAATTGGACTCTCTGGGAAACGTGGTATTATCGTGAAAGTCCTGAGGGGGATTTTTAGGGGAATAGGACGCTAGTTTTCTTTTTGGGTTTCTCGCGATGATTGAGGCAATGATGGGCCGAGAGAAGTCGTGTGTTTACGAAAATGATATGATGTATATAGAGGAAAGTACTGTTTTTCTGAAATTGCGTTTTCTATAATCTCTTGTATGTACGCGTGCTCGAATTTTCTTTCGGGTCTATAGCTGCGTGTCTTGCTTTTTTTACTTTCGAGGTAAAAAAAACTGAGAAAGCTGCGTTTACTCAATCATTATTGGGAAAATACTCACACACACGCACAGTTTGCAGGAAAAACAACTGATCGTGTCGAATCGGAAGATGAAATTATAACTATTTCTGAAATTATCTCTCTATACAATATACGAAACATCTCGCAAAAAAAGACGCATCTCCCGCCTAAATAGTCCATAAAAGTTTTCCACATCAGGCCCTGCATCATCGACATCTCTCGTCTTGACAAACCAGTAGCCTGCAGCTCTCTCTCTCTCTCTCTCTCGTAAAAGCCCGGAAAGAGCAAGCATCAGAAAAGCTGCATCTTGAAAAAGGCAAAAAAGGGGCGAAAGCCGACGAAGACTCATCGTGGCTTTTCAGCTCGCCGAGAGAGAGATAAAGTCTTCCATGTAGGTATAGACGTCCATATATCCGAGAGAGAAAAGTCGTCGCCGCTGGCGATCGCATAGGATAATGACGAGTAGGTAGGCATATACATATACGTGCGACGGCGTATAAGGAGACTGCGCGATCACGCCTACGCCTACACGAGTGAGTGAGAGAGAGAGAAGAACTGCTGCAGCAGGATCTCGTCCGCCTCTGCGAGTCTATATAGAGAGAGGCTAGAGGTGAGAGACATCTGCTGCGGCTTAGAGATAGGTGTCTTCTTCTTCTTTATTGTGGCGGACGGTGCCTTGTAGGTTTGCTGATTGTCGGCACGGGATTCTGCAATTTCAGGTGGATCCTCGCATGTGTCTCTATTATAAAGACAATGTTTGGGAGGGTCGTTTCTGATGAAGCAGTCTCTACATCGGTTTTCACTATATGTATATCTATATATAAATCTCGTCGCCGTGAATGTCGATAATAAGCGTATATAATTGAAAAAGTATATACACGCCGATGCCGCAGAGAAAAGAAGAGTATCACGAAAGCAGCAAGAAAACGCGCAATAATTTACAGCTGCAGAGAATCCCGCGAGCGCAGCTTTTATCGGACAACGAGCGCGTGACGCATATAAGCGCGTGTATATAGTAGCCATCCACGATATCCTCCTGTACACAGACACAGGAAGCTCCGGCACCTCCGGCTAGAAAAATTTTCTTCTCCGCAACGATCGGCCTCGAATGCAGTAAGTACCCAAGCTCCTGCTCCTGATGCTACAGCGAAGGGCGATATGCAGTAGCCGAGAACGCGTTCAAAAGAGTAACGACACTGTATATATGTATATACTGCGCTCTCGTGCGTAATTCTCAAGGTCCCAGAGAACGGCGGCTCTCTCTCGATGCAGAGCAGTTTTATCCTGTAGGTATAGTATAGTGGCGCGACGATTTGAGCGAGAGCTGCCACGGCAGGTGAGAGGAGAGGGAGCAGGATGTCGCTTTTTTAAGAAATACTTTTTCAGGATTTCTTGCGAAGAACGCGATCTTCGATTATTTTTACCTTTTTTTCTTCTTATGCTATATACACTGCACATGGGCTTGTGTTTTTCCTGCTGGCTTTGTTATTGATGGCTTTTTGCGGGTGTTGGAAATGGTAGCTTTTTTTTATTAGACAGTTGAAGCTTATTACTTAGTCACGACGACTCTGAATCGATTTAATGTCACCGAGCGATGAGCGTATACAGACTGAAATCTCTTGCTCAGTCAGGACCTTGACCCCGCAGACGAGACGTTCATTCGCCTATCGATTCGATAGCAATTTGATTAAAACAGCACAAGCGAAATCCGATTCGCTGTGAGTGATACACTCCCTTAATGAAATTCTGACGATAATAAAAAAAATACTGTTACGACCTTATAGACGATTTTCCAAAAACTACTTTTCGCCTGTAACAAGTGTGGGAACAGCTTGTATACTATACCGCTCGATTCGACGGCACGCGCTATATTACGAAAAAAAAAAAAAAAAAAAAAAACGAGTGTCTAGCCGCAGTGAGAATCTCGTCGCCGTAGTCGCTCTCGAATCGAAAGTCTCCGCGAAACGGCTTTTACATAACGCCACACGCGTTTCCCCGTTATGGAATTTATCGATCGGTCTGATCGATATAAAAGGAGTTTCGTCGCAGATCGTCATTGCTAAGAGAGACGGCCATGGACCCGTTACACAACCGTGATCCTGATTCGAGTTCTAGCCCCTCTTTTTTGCAGGCAATTTACTGATGGTATTTACGACGATCGATGCGTTTTAGCGATTTCGATATATACAGTTTCGATTGTGCGTGGGAGGATTTTAGCGTTTTAACACTCACGTGACAATGTATGTATAAGATCTGGTCTGTGTGGAACACTCACCTGGAACAGAAAGAAAAATTGTGATTAGTTATGTTTGAAGGATTTTTGTCGGAGTCAGGAAACTTCTTATGTGTCTAATTTGAAACGTATATAAATTATTCATGGAACTTATATAACGAATTCAATCGCATCTACACACGAAACTACGTTATAAAAAGTATATCATAACTTATTCATACATAATAAATATAACAGATAATATAAGCCTGTCCACTTGTTGTTGTGAGTATTTAACAACAAATCGTATAAACACACAAAGTTTCAGCTAAAGAAAAAACTATTGTATCAGCCACATATACACTCGAGTCAACAGAAAATCGAGAACAGTAGCCGTCTATATCCCATGTACAATCGCGTGTTTTCTAAACCTAATTATCGCAGATTGCAAAACGTAGATTCGTGTGACATTGCCAAGGACTAAGGTGGAGTCGCACGGACCGCGTGTAAAACCGCGCCTTGCACTCGTTCGATGCGCTGCTTCTTTTTTTTTCATTTCGTCCAACCTACACCGTCGTCACGCATTGTTTTATCCAGCGTATCGGACGTTTCCAATTATACCTCGTCAACCTCGTAACAATTGCAAACGAAAATCGATCTATATTTATATACAGCTTATAATTCCGATTCAAAGATATAATATAAACACTCCGTTAATTAAAAACGAATTTTTCGTTAGGTATACTTGAATATTCGCAGTGCGGCTTCCCGGACTTACGTAAAGCCGCGATAGCCTTTTTACACACCGAAAGCTGCGTGCGTCATGATTAATCCACGCGAGCGTTTCCTCGTCGTATACTTAGTAGTAGTGATTTTTTGCACACACACGCTATAATATATATAAAATACTATCAGACACAGCGCATCTCTCTCTCATTGTAAATAATAGGAAGAAAAGGTCGATCCATCTCTCGCAGCTCTAATCTTCATAATTGCTCGCACGCCAAGTGTTCCGCGGCGCGAGAGAGATTATAAAAAAAAGGCATTTAGCTCTCCTCGCGCGCGAGGCGAATTTCCGCGGAATCTGCCGGCTTTTTGCACTTTACGCCAGCAGCAGCCGGTGGTTTGCGCCGAGAGAGATAACGCTTCATTCATCTCTCTTCTCTACACTGCGGCTATACAGAATTCGCGAGAGCCGTCTTGCGTAGGTAAGAGAACTCTCGCGCGAGAAAAGAACCGTAAAGAAGTAGTAGGTATATATATATATATATAGCTATATAGTGGTAAAGGAGCAAGTTAACCGCGGTGAACAGTTAGGTGGTGCGATATATTTCTTTTACAGGAGGTGTGTGTGTGTGTATAATGCATGAGAGGGCATGTGGTAAGAGATACATATATAGATGAGGGTAGAAATCAAGTGTTAAAAGAATTGGTTCTGCTGTAGGTATATATTATGTAGTCGAATGAGAGTTTGGTTTGGTAAGTGAGAGGCTGTGGCCAGTTGTGAGTTGATTTGATGTGTG
This sequence comes from Cecidostiba fungosa, assembly GCA_900474305.1. Classification (NCBI taxonomy): domain Eukaryota; kingdom Metazoa; phylum Arthropoda; class Insecta; order Hymenoptera; family Pteromalidae; genus Cecidostiba; species Cecidostiba fungosa. The sequence goes on along the minus strand of UCOJ01000126.1, from coordinate 185,917 downwards.
TTTTATTGGCGTTGTTGTATATATACAGGGAATGGTTATATTTATTGACTACCGTTGATTTATTCATTTAAGGTAGTACTGTCGATATAATGCACTAGTCAAAATGACTGAATACAATTTTTGTTATATTTATTATACGACAGCAAAGAAAAAATAATTAAGAAGAGAGAGAAAACATCTGTCTATGGTGATTATGAATGACAGCACCTGCGTTTCTGTTGCCCCTCTCAACAAGTTACCAACGTCCCATAAAAAGTTAACACTTAAAAAGTTTCACCGCAACTCCTGGGCACACACGAGTCAAAAACAATTTGACTTCAACATCGCAAGCGATCACTATCTCGGTTAAAATCTGCAAACTCGACTACTTCCTGCCGGATAACTATATACTGCAGCAGTAAACGCCATCCCAGTGTATACACATCCGTATAACTTACTATGTAGATACACAAGCTGCCGAACGAATCCGCGTTACGGATGCACGTGCGCACACAGACACACGCACAATCGAATCGTAACTCTCGGATAGCTCTCTCTCTCCCTCTATCATCTCTCGTATATAATATATATATAAGCATGCATGCCGGATGCTCTCTCTCTCTCTCTCTCTCTCTCTCTCTCTCTCTCTCTCTCTCGCAAAAGACGCTCTATACACAGCGGCTTATAGCAACGCGGATTTTCAGAGCCGGATGATCGTCGTAAAAGGAGAGCTGCTACGAGAGGCTCATTCGCTCGAAAACACGCCCGTTAGATGCTTTATGGAGCAGCCGCGGAATGTGCTAACGGCTGCTGCTGCAGCTGCGCACGCGCGTGTGGGGCTGATTAATGGACGACGAGAAAGACCTGTCGCCGCTCTCGGCGCGCGGACTGATTTAGAACGAATCATTTCGGAATTATCGGCACCGCGATCGGGATATAATTTGCCCGAGAGAGAGAGAGTGAATGACACGCTGATGTGGCTTTCGGGATGAAGCCTTTCATTAGCGGAACAGCTGGACGCCTCTGATGCGTGATGATCTTTCATTGATTTTTTTTTTGTTCAGGGGGTTCGCTTGTTAATTTACCGTCGAAGAAGCGACGATTTGAGTAATCGAACTGTCTATATATGTTTAAGCTCTGGAATATATACTTTTGAACGTTATTTTCGATCGATAAAACGGGAACATTGTAAAAGCTCTTTTTTAAGGGGACGGATTTAAAGCAGGAGTCTTTTAGTTCCGTGATACACGGAATGCCGCAATAAAGCGGAGTCGGTCTTTCGAGAGACTGAAAAGTTTATATCGATTAAACAAACATATCCAGCTCATCCATCGACCCTCGCTGTTATCAAGGTTAAAAGGACGTTCTCTCTAGACGCTGTTTTCAAGGCTTATCGAGCTTTGCCATCCAAGCGGCTTCTAATTTCGATTTCATTGCGATTTAATTAATTCGACTTCTTAACGATCTATATAAGATTTCGAGAAATCGGTTGAAGGAAGTACAAGCAACGATTGTGCAAAACTCGTTAAAAGTTTGATTAAGCAAAAAGACACCTACATGATAAAAAGCTCACAGTAGTTAAAGTATATTGTTAGCGATATATCAAGCCCGCGTACAAACGACTGCTCGAATAATTCGCACAAGCATCAGCGGCATTTAGTCTATCCGACGCGCCGATCACGAATTTCCACTGAATACATATAATCCGTAACGAGTCGTGACTAACTCGAATGCTAATAAACGCTGTCGCTTAATAAAAGCCCACAGGCGATAGGTGCCACCATAGTGTATAGATATACACTTCGCTATAATAGAGGCACGATATAATATCCCATGGCAGCTGGAAAAAAAGCTTAGCCGCTGGCCACTCGAGGACGAGTATATACATACGGCTTCACGTGCGTTGTTGGCGCCTCGTCTCGTGGATTTTTCGAGGTCTATACTATATACATATTCGGAGTGTTATAATAGCTATAGAGATCTCTGTTGACTCGGGAGACCTGATTTTTTTATGCGAGCGCTTAGGAATTCGGGTTTCCCATGTGTGAGAGATTTTATTCTAATGAGGTGAGAATTGAGTGATGGTATTGTTGGGTTTAAAGCGCGTAGTCTCGAGGATTTATGTAATTGTCGGTGTGAAACGATTTCCGTATAATGTATTCGGCGAGCAATTATCAGTGATATAATAGGAATGTGTGTTATAAAAGGGTATGGAGTTTTTTTTTTCAACTCAGAATACGGTTTAGCTTCATCATTATACCGTCGTACTTAGACGCGTGTAATTTGCCTTTCATTACATCACATCATTAACGATGTTTTTTGGAGCTGCTGTAATTATATACAAGAATGAGAATAAATGGTCTGCATAAAAAATAAAATTCAGCATGTTATACCGCATAATTTTCCAATACAATCTCCTGCTCAGACAATCATCCACACACACGCATAATAAAAGTAAAGCAAAGCGAATAATATAATAAATAACGATAAAAAAGGGGTCCAGAAATGTAAAGTAGATTTCACTTGGCAATGGCACGACGAGGAATGCGTGAACCTTGGCTCGACGACGCTCTATGTGATTTCAATTCAAAGTATCTCTCTCTCTCTCTCTCTCTCTCTCTCTCGCCATATTACATCCTTGCGCGATCGCGTCGCTCTGTTTATAGACCGGCGATGAATCAAACGTGCACATGCTGCTTATAAGAAACTCGCTGAATTTTTGCCGAACGAACCCACAGCTGTCACGATCTCTCTCTCTCGCGGGCCCTTGGGAGTGCTTCTGCTATGCCGACGTATGGATTTATACCGATGACAGAATCATCGGGAATTACTCATGTGCAATGGAGTTGCCTGTCGTCCTCATGCGATTCGATGTTTCGCTTTTTCTCTTTTATTCGATGGATAATGTCTGAGAGACTGATTAGAGGGATATAGTTGGGAATAGGCTTTCTGCGGGTGTATATAAGAACGTTTACAAATTTAACTTTGAGATGGATTGCTCAATGTGTGCGGCTGCTGCTCGGGAATGTCGAGTTTCTATAGACTTTCTCGTGGCTTTTCCAACTGTGTAGCGTTGGGTGTGAAGTGTGTTTGGAAATCGCAAATAAAAAGTTTGTTTTACTCATTGGGACCAATAAGCTTGTATATTTTAACGAAGTTAACCTTGGTTGGATGAGAGTTTAAAGGCTTTGAAAAGGAGGATGTTCAAGTGAGGTTGTGAGGTCGACGTTGTTAAGCCATGAGAGAGTTCAAATTATTTTGATATATTGTACAGTTAATAAGAAATTTCACACTGGGTAAATAGTAACTGTGATTCTGTCCTACTCTTTTTTTCCACCAAGGAGAAAATAAAAAAGCTCACCTCGTCCTGCCATAAGCTTTGAAAGTTGCAACACCAAATCAGTATTAAGGCGCACAAAAAGTAAATACAGATCATCCCGGCATACTTTCACATATTCGGTAATCACATGGAACACGCACGATTTTGTTAACTCAAAAAATGCTCCAAATTGCATTTATTGTACGAGACTCCACAGAAATAATAATAAACGTCCGGTCGAAAAAATATACTCCACGTAAAAAAAAAATTTCAAAGAACCGTCACGCTACATTACACATTTCGATACGAGGTTAAATTACACTTTTAAATATGTACACCAGAACATACTGGACAACAAATTGAAAAACGTCAGTCAGAATTGTCGCCAGTCATTGATCAATGCCAGTATATATTATATATACTCGAAATCGAAGAGTTTGCACATCACACACACAATCACTTGCAGCAGCAGCAGCAGCAGTTTCCGAATACCACATTCAATCAGCAGCAATTCCCGCAATAAACTTCGCCGCAATCTTCTGCATCGTCAGTCAAGCTCATCGCACACTAATACACTCGCGTGCAAAAAGTAGGACAGATACTAAACTGCACAATGTCAAAGACCCTCCCGCAAGAGAGAAGCTGCTGTATATATAAATATGAACGAGAAAGCGAAGCAAAAGAACCGAGAAACAGGAAGAAACGAAATCAAAGAAGTATATAAGAAGGAGGTCGCGCAGGATACACTGGCTGATTGGCAGTTGCGACGTCTGCCAAGGAGTATAGGATTCGCGACGCGAAAACTATTAGTTACCGCTCACGCACGCGCGCTACTGACTGCACGTACGGCGTTTCTCACGGAGCCAGTCTGCCCCGACGATTATTTTATTCCCCTTTTTCATGACGATCTTTCACATGTATGTATGTATTACAAACACATTGGCATATACGTGTAGACAGCACGAGTACCAGTCGGCGACGTCGACGACTGCGGGTATGATGATTCGCGACACGCAGTGTGGAAGGCAAGTCATTTTTTTTTATTTTTCGTAGTTTAGTAGCGAGACGGATCAGTATCTGAGTTTTTCGGGGGCGACGACGTTAGACAGTGGAGTTTTGCATGCAGAGAATAATGGTTGATGATCACGTCAGTGTATTTTTCAGGATCTTTAAATAGTTTGGTTTATGAGGTCATGGAGGTTTGCGCGCGAACGCAAACGTGTGATCGACGACTGTGCGATATAGCATTTGAATTCGGCAAAAGTTTTGACAGAATTGATGGAACCGAGACATGCAATATTGTCCCAGTTTGAATCCATATAATAAAGATTGAATCTGTATGATAGGAAATTCATTAGAAGTTTTGGCATAGTTTAAGAGTGATAACAGTAATTGCAATAATTTCATCGAGTCCTTAAAATTTTTATATGACCATCAATAATATAGTAAATTATTTAAATTATACTCTCACTTTTTAATAACCCGCGCATACATTTAGACGCACGCCGCTTGCTCCTACTGCATAGTTTATTTTAGACGTAATTCTTTAAGCGTTCAATATAGACTTATAACAATATTTTAATCAATTTTTAAATGAAATACACTGTTTTAATTTATTCATAAAGTTTATATATCGAATGGACTTTCTCTGTTAAAATTATGTATACGAAAAATAAAAAAAAAATTTTGTCGACGAGGATGGGATTCGAACCCACGCGTGCAGAGCACATTGGATTAGCAGTCCAACGCCTTAACCACTCGGCCACCTCGTCACCTGTTATGGCAGTTCGTGCAATTCCGAGATTTGCAAATTTTTGTCGGTAGTCATGTTAGCATATGAATTTACGCAAAATTTGAACACATTTGCTTATAAATCTGCATAAGTTCTACCTCTAATTGGCTTAAACGTCGACTAGTGGTGTTTAAAAATTTTGGTCATAGTTTTATTTAATCATTCGTACACTATCAATAAATAATATTAATAAAACGAATCGTAATTAAACAAAGTATCGCAAAACATTCCACAACAAAGAAAGAATCTTTATACGAAAAAAATCAATGAACAGACAACACTGATAAAATCTTGCTGATAGTTGGATTACGGAAATATCAACCTTCGTATCTCTGTTTACACAAGGCTTTAACCTTCAAAATTTCGACAAACTGTGTGTATAGGCAGCGATTGCTTATCGAGAACCTCAAAAATATACAAGACTCCGTTTTCTCGAGCGATGACTAAGCTCCTCCTAAAATCTTTTCCCATCCTTAAAAGATTAAAAATAACTAGCCTGATAATTCAATTTCCAAGCCGGCGTCCCCACAATTAAAGTCCAACACACAACTGTATCAAAGTAGGTGTCTGAAGTCGCTCCAAAAAGAAGCTGTTCTAATAATTATAACTGTAAATCTCGTACCCATTGCATCCACGATTAACAAAAAAATTCTAAAAAAGCAGCTAAAAGGAAGAGAGAAGCCAATCTCTCACGTCGAATTGAGAATTACTCGCATAGTGTCGAACAAACGACTTGCTTACGGTGCAACAATCAGCAGTTCGTTTCGAACCTATATATAATACACACAACGGGTAACAAAGAAGATGCTTAATTGTATCGCTTCCCGTGTGCAGCGATTGCGCAACGTACGCTCAAACTTACGCCGCGCATCCAAAGAGACAGTGTATGTGCGGCTGCGCACGTCGCCCGGACAGATATATATACAGTGCGCTCCCCTTCGTTTTCCGTCAATCGACGTCTGATTCATTTAAGCCGCGAGAGCGGCAGGTGTTTCAAGGCCGGTCTTGCGCGCTCTCGCACTTACACACAAAAGTTGTATACATATTTTAGAGCAGCAAAGAGAGACGCGCTCCTTTCCATTCACGGCCTCTGGCGGCGCGGTTGAGAAATTTTAGAATGTGCACAACTCGATATGAACAAGTGTGCGATGCCTTTTTTTTCGTGTATATACATATTATAAAAGCGTGTGTGTAAGCGGTAGCAGACAGACGGGCGTCTTTGCATATTATAAGAGAGCAGCTGGAAGGCGTGCGCGTGCATAATACGTGTTATGTAGTTCGAAGCCGAGAAAATATTTGTCGATTTGGAAATGAGCTGCGTTGTTATCTGCTGGAAATGTTTTCAGTGGGCTGAATCATTATGCGACTACCGCAAGACACGTGCTATACATGTATTTGCAAACGTTTGAGATGGTTCGCATTGTTCGTTCTTTTTTTCTCAACATTTAAAGCAATTTTCGAGCATTACGTTAAAGAATATCTTAGATTGAGATAAAAACAAAGTGTTCTCGGTAGATTTTTTTCTAGAAACATCGACTAAACGTTTATTTCTCACGTTAAGAAAATCCTACATCTCTAAGAAGCAAACGCAAAATTTCAAAAATCCCTTTCTATCCCAATAAAAACTCGAGCCAATCAAGCGAAACCCACTGGTTATTCACGTAAATCGGCGTCGCATACAGAGAGGGGATTCCCCATAGCGCACGCAGTCAAGAATTAATCATCATCATCGCTGCGCGCAAAATCGACGTAACGAAGGCCCGCAAGCTAGTAGCGCTGCACTTACGCACGCCTACTTATGCATCAAGCTGGAAATATCCCAGCTAGCACGAGCTGCGCCTTAATTACTTCCTTCGCGCTAATATATACGTATATATATACACACATTTGTGTGTACGTGTGCACAAGAGGATTTTAATTGTTTATCTCCAAACAATGAGCGCAGCCATTATTGAGCAGATTTAATTCGGAGAGAAAATAGTTGAGAGCTTGGATTGATGAATGGACACGCGGGTGTATCGTCCTTCCGGGTTTTCCGAGTGATTGTAAAGTTATCACGATAGCCAGTTTCTTTTTAAAAGTGAGTGTTGGGAATTGGTGAATCAGCGGCTATTTTTATGTAGCGACAAGATTGGAATTTTTGTGTATGCGGGTTATCGAGCAATATTCGTCGTGCCTTTTTTATTACCATACGACGCATGAAGCATAAATAGCATTGTCTCGTGACAGAGAGCTGAATATTAATATTTCATTTTGTATAATATTTTATACAATAAAAATAAATATTTGAATAGATATACGTGCGTGTCATTATATTCGTGCCTTTTTATTACTACGACGCGTATAAAGCATAAATAGCATTGTTTCGTGACGAAGCTAAATATTAATATTTCATTTATACGAAAATAAATATTTTCTTGCCACATTAAAAAGAGAGAATCTACGACACATCAGGTGCGATAAAGCATTTATACACAAAGCGAATAAAAATATAAAATGACAATGGCGAAAGGCTTGGCCAAGTAAATTCTTCATTGACAGATGTTCCGGAAGGCAGTAGCAGCTGGCTTACGACCGGTGGGAACATCTCCCGAGCCTGCAGCGCCGCTGCAAAAATCGCGAAACCTTGTGCCGAAACATAATACGGATTGTACAGAAAACCGAGGCTACATACATACTACTTGCATTTAAAAAGCGCCTGGTTTCGTCCATATACCGCCAATAAATTTAAATAATTACCTTTATTATTACAAAAAACCAGCTCTCGTTTCGCGACATGATGAAGATTTATCTCGAGTTTTTCTCGCGAATGCCGCCGTGCTCTCGCTAAAAAAAAAGACGTATACGTATACGATAAGATCTCGTGATTTCCATACAATTATTTATCGGAGGCAAAAATCTCGCTGCGCAGCTCTCGAAATTAAAAACGCACCGAGAGAGATCTCTCGTCTTCCTTTACTTCTCCAATGAAACTGATGCAAACTCTCGAGACAAAGAAAAAGCTGGAGACCTGATGTGTGTATGTAACTCGCGGAAAATAAACCGAGAACGAAATAATATATCACGGAGATGTGTATATATATATATATTCAGTGATGGCAGCATATATCGCGTCATAAGTGGCTCGCGGACTCGAGGAATTTCACCGATGGCTACATTCGGCGGCTGATCGCTTATAATTATGGGAATCGAGGACACTCGTCGTCGACCTACCGCCGTTCGGAATACCAACGCGTTTTGCCGGTCTTTGTGAGTGTGATGTGCGCGCGAGAGTGTGTTTGCCGATCGCGTTACCGATCGCTATATACTTACATGCGCACATCGGGCGAAAATGTGCGAACCGTTTAATAGCATATCGCATCTTTGACCTCATAATGTTTGCGAATTTCACGTGGGAATTGAAAAACTTGCGAATTCAATGTCGCGGGATATGATGTATATAGTTTTAATATGAGTTTACCTTTTAAATGATACACAGTGTGTTTTTTCGTTCTATCAAAAGAGATTTATCGATTGGCTTAATTTGCTTTATGAATCATTCCATGTTTGACCGCAACATCCTCGATAAAACCATAAGGTGATGAAAATATGTATGACAATGTCAAACTAAAACTCAAACGGTAGTTGGCTTTTCAAACACAAAATCCATAAAAGGAGGCTATTTTTAGCATTTTACTAGGAGAAAGCATCATCCTCGCTGCCTAGTTTAACAGTTTATTCGTGCGCTTAAGTAAACGTTTCGCACCGGTTCTTCGTATATATTCACACACACACACACACACACATACGCACTTTTTACGAAGCGCATGCGAGACTAAACTAATTTCACCGTAAAAATTTTAGAAAGCAAACTATTATACACGCGCATACAAAATAATGTAGTTGTATAAAATAAAATTTGAAAAAAGCTGCGTTGAGTAGTTTCCTGTGTGTAGCAGGATTCGTTCAGAATTCGACTTGCCATTATATGGTAGTCCGCGGCGGCTCTCTCGCTTCGATTTGTAGAGCGTGGCAAAGTGCACGGTTTTATCCGCGGTCAAGCTACGGAGCCTGATGTGCGTTCTGCCGAGTGCTTATTTAGCTATAATAGAGGCCTTATCGACTCTTCATATCAACACGCACACACGGCGATTTTTATGAATGCGCATATAAGCTGCGTTAAATTTTTCTAACGTTTCTTTTTCTCGGTAGTGTTTTTTTTTCAACTTGAAATTAATTTCTATACAGGATATGCGCGTGGACGATAAAATCATCACGTTTTATTACGAAAAAAGCATTTGGCTTTGTTAATATACATTATATATTCGAAATGTGTCTTTATCAGTTTGCGTTTGAGGAAATTTTTAATTAAAACTACTTATGTATGTCAGTGCGAATTTTCAATTAGCACAATTTGTTTAAACGAACCTGTTTTAAAATTTTATGATCGATTCCATACGACTCTAATTTAACGCATAATATAAACGAAATAAAAAAATCAAGGCTGTGCCTAGAGCGTTAATTACAATGTCGGGCTCTATACTTACGATGATAAAGAAAAATGAAAGCGAAAAGAGAGTGAACCAATTTGGTATAAACTGCTCAGATCTATCTTACCATCGCCGGAACACTCATTAATTAGAGAAAACGTGATTCTATTGAACAAACGTACATAATGAATGATTAACATTTGATTATGTGAGATCACTCGCTATTATAAGGTAATTGTAATTCGGCTGCAAATGATGATATATTTATAGCGATTTGTATACTCACACTATACAACATAGTATCGGTCATTCTACGAAAACTATCGAAGCGTGTAGGAGCACAACTTACCTGAAACAGAAAGAGATTATAGATTAGATTCGAAATGTATTACACATATATGATTAAATTATGCTTATTGTGCAATATAGAAAATACACGCGTAGCAAGAAATGTACCTAACACGTGTAAATGAAATTTATTCACGAAAAGTATGTATAATTTTCCTTCCTACAGTCGAATGCATTCATAAATTAGATACCACAGAGTTTTGATAATAAAATAAATACTAAGACAGCTCCTTTAAAAGTTAGTGAAGCTACTCTACGACTTTGCGCTCGCACCGCTAACCCAAAAAAACCCCATCGATCCTCATTACCACAATAACCGAGAGCGTAATTCACACACACAGCACAAGTGAACCCCTACAGCATCCCCCAATCCAGTCATACGAGTATACATATAATACGCATAGCTATATATATATACCAGCAACGAGAAAGGGCACATGTACTCTTGCGGGCCTGTTTCTTCGATTGGCTTCCTAATCCGGTTTAAGTGATGGCTGTTTCCCAGTGGCAGCGCAGCTCTGAGGTTGCACCGCACCGGCGACTCCGCGCACTGCATCACGCACATACACATATAGTCGGTCGTTCTTCTCCTCCGCGCGCAAGGCGTTACGAGGCCGTTCAACTTGCAATGCCCGCCTTTACATCTCTATATAGCGAAGCCCATTGCACACACACATACACACGCATCGGTAAAGTGAAAATGACGTCGGTGCATTCTTTTCGAGAGAGATGATGCCGATCTTTTGTTCCGCGTCGGCTCTGTGTCTTATAATATATGTAACGTCGTTCCTCGTGTATTTTTCGTATACAAGATCGAGTGTATAAGCAGCGACTTAATTACTCCCTCGGCTAACGAATTCATTGACGCATACCGAAAACTCGTTTTTTCTTCCAGCTCGCGGCCGCGAGAGTGTATACCAAGGGTATGTGTGTATGTAAGGAGGCTTTTTTTTACTCGTTTTTACTGCTTTACTGTTATAATACACGCGGCGCCGAGAGCTATCAGGAGGAGTTGTTATACACACTTATAGCGCTGCGCGCGCGCGCGAGCTGCTTAGTGAAAGTTACAGTCTTTTTAAGTCTGCGGAGACAGTTGGGAGTAATTGCTGTAACTGTCGTCGTCCCCTTAAAAAGTAACAGTAGTGCAGCGGCGCTTCTTTATATTAATTGAAATGCACGTGAGAGAGAGGCATTATATTTTTTCGTTCTTGCTGCTGCATAAGCGGCTTCTCTAATGGATCGTATGATGTTTCATTGTCTGAGTAGGAAAATATTTGTTCAACGCTTAGATAAGCATCTTTTTTCCTGGATCCGAAAGAAATGGGATAAAAACGCTAGCACATATTTCATATATATTTATACTCTTTTTATCTATACTATACGCGTATTACAATACAGAACCGAGCGACTCTCTTATAGTTCGCCGAGAAAGTTAAAAGAAGAAAATGCAGTTAAAGTTCACACAGACAGTAAACAATGGGAAAGTTATGCAGTCTCTATTTATACATCTCAAGTTGTCTGACCACACTTAGTATGTATCCACTTTAAATATATGTAGATGCACTTTCTCATGCTATTCTGTGAATTTCAAATCCACTCCTTTTTTTAGGCTATACAGAGCCCGCCCAAGAAATGTAGCTACTTCGAAAGCTTGATATTCCTGTTTCCGTATAAATAAGAGGCTGCAAAATGCAAGCCAAATGAGTATTCTCAATTACCCGAACTTGAGCAACTTGGCCGACTGTGATTTCGTCAGTGATCGAAATGACTACAATTAAAAGAAGCCATAGTCAGTAACACGACGGCGCAGTTAACAAGAGCCGTGAATTAAGAAGAAGAAAAGCACAAAAATTGCCACCTCTGCAGTAGCGTCTGACCCGAGCACAAGCGTCGGCGACGACCCATAAACACCGTAAATCTCGTATGCAAAATACGGCGAGTTCTCTCTCAATTGCACAGAGAGAGAGACAGAGAAAGACTAGTCTCTCTGTCTCGCATCAGCTAAAATGCAAATCCGGCTCAACCATAATGTTCGCCCTCGACATATACGTCTCTCTCGCCTCTTGTACATCGTAAATATAATAGCGCTCATTGCGATCGAAGAGAGCAGACTCTCATCCTCCGTATATAGCAATCACTGTTTCTCTCTGAGCCAACGATCACTTCTCGCACACAAATACACTGCAACACAGAATCGCAGAGTCCTCGTGTCCCTTCCGCCGTCTATTTTTAAGAAGGTGTATATAGGAGAAGAGGATATACTGCAAGGATTATAGCTACTGCACGTGGCGCACGTGCTGAGCTCGTTAAAAGCTGCTGCTATGGTATTCATCGGTTTCGCTCGGTTATACTCGCGCATTGAATACGTATAGAAAAATCATTCGTTCTCTCTCTCGGCTTATGAGCGGAGACTTGTGATTTTTATCTGCCATTTTACGAGCGAAGGTATATATGTATAACGTGTATAGATGCCGAATACTTATCGACGAGAGAGAGAGAGAGATTCGAGTGACCGATAGAAATTACAGTGAAACTGCGAAATGACATTCTAATGACTGTAGCGAGAGCACCGTGAGGGGATTGTGTAACGATTGTGTTTTTTGCAGCATTGGTGTAGCGCTGCTGCTGTTTTTTCTTATCCCTGTAGCGGCCGCTGCTGCTAGCGCTAGCTTTTATATATTCGATGCTGTAATTGGATTCATAAGTATTCGTTTCATAAGAGAATGCGCGCAAAAGCTATTTTTATTGCGGTATTATATGTACGCGCGCGCACGAGGTTCCAAGTGTGTGCTGGACTGCGTATGATGCATACACGATGGACTCAAACCTGCGAAACGAATATCTATTTGCGTTCGAGTTGATCGAGTCCTGAGTATTTTTAGAACATACATGAATTAAGCTTCTTTAAAAAACGCTACGAAATTTTTGTTCTCTTCCTTTTAAAGATCGTTATTACAATATATACGAGCATAACTTTTATCACAACCGTCAATCATTCAAGCAGCCATAATTATACTCTTCCATTCAGTACTACACCGCACAATACCTAAATCAACTAATAACCCAAGCACGCGTTGATTTTACTGGCGGAGAGCTTCCTCCAACAAAAAAAAGAGAAGCGTATATCCTCGTGTGTACCTACATCAAAAGAAACAAAAAAATCACGACAACGCTAATTACATAATTCACGAGAGGCGACGATCGTATACAAGTACACACACACAGACATCAGGGTGAGCTTTAGCGAAGCGTGGCGCCCGGCATCCGTTTCCGGCAGGATATGCACACATGCACGACCTCTTGGACGACTTGTTGTCGCTCAACTTTAGCAGTGTGTGTATTATATATATATACGAACAATTGCTGCCGAGACGGGCGCGCCATCGCGAAATTCGATCGATCCCATAGGCCTAGCCCAGATTATCGGGAGAGTAGGTGCGCGACATTTGCTTGATGGAGAGAGGGGAGACCGAAATGTCCCGCATCCGGACGAGTGTAATTGTTTTATGCGCTCGAGCCGTTTGAGTGTAACGATTCTTCTTCAATGGGTTTTATAGACGTCAATCTGGGCTTTGGCTTCTCTGTGGATTAAAATGGAAGTGAGTTTTTTGAACAGTTGAATACGAAAGAATCCTGTGTGTGCGAGCATTGAACCGGAAGATCTCGTTAATCACTGCGTGTAATAGAACGACAATTTGTAAGCGTTAAAAATATGAATGAATTACATTTGATACTAGAAAGCTAGATAAAGCTTGTAAGCGCATTAGAGTACGTTTAACACCTTATTAAAGACACATTTCCTCCTTCATGATACGACTTACATACGAGATGCAGATTCTAAAGCAGCTTTAATTTCTAATTACGATGTTCAAATTCAAATCCAACTCGACGGCAGCAAAAACACGATAATACACAACAGCTATATCATTAGCGCGAGTCCTTCGCAAACAACAACGATCACGTAACATCGCCATTCCGCTTATAAACACTCGTTAAAATTAAAAACAAAGCGCGATTCCCAGCGCGAACAATCCTAAAGCAATTTTCCAGATAACACTCTCAGTTCCTCTCTCTCTATACGCTATCAATCCAATTCAAGCTACTACTCTGACATCTATTGCATAACGAGCACATCAGGAAGTCATGCGACGCTGAGGAAGAAGCGCAGCAAATGAAAACAGAAAAAAAGAGTATATGACTGAGAGAGTAGGTATAGATCGATAATCACGAGATATCTCGTGTCTCGCGCAGGCAATCGCGGCGCTATGTGCGGACTTCGGAAATTCGACGCTCGCGACTGGGGTTCTGGGTTATACGGTTACGGCGTCGCGCGCCGCATCCGCGAACCTGTTTCCCGTCGCGGAACGAAATACGAGCCGATTAGAACTGGTCGCGGTGCAACGCCGATGATTCTTTTTAGGGTCATGTGCAGTATCGTGTGCGAGAGTCTGCAGCGAAAAGGATTCTCCGGGGGATTCTTGTGTAATCGATCGGTTATTGTGGATTTTGTGATTTAGATCGATTATACACGTGTTCATTGCTGAGATTCCGTTTGGGAGATAACGAGTTCACTCGACAGTGGAGAAAGTGGTCATAGGATATAGTTCTATAGTCTTGTTGCCGATGAGAAATATCACACGAAATCCTATACCGTATTATACATTATAAATCTCTCTCGAGGTGTATGTCTGTAGCGCACAATGAGCCGTGTAATAATAATGTTGTTCTCGATATAAAGTGTGTGATGCAGTCCAATACTAGTTTGAGAAATCCTGTAATTGGTAATAAATCATTGGCATGCAGTTGGTGCAAAGAAAAAAATATATGCAGCCCATGCATTCGTAGGAATTGAGTAATCATCAGCGAGTAATTTTACAATTTCCACGCTTATGTTTATAAAATGCAAACGTTCATTTTTCCGATCTTATCATTTATACCGATGATATTCTTATCGCTGATGTGTATTCGATTACTCATGAGTTGTACCTGCAGACTATCAAGTTTGCAGTGTGACTGGAGTATCGGTGTACTCTTCGTTCAACTTCTCTCTCGACAAACTTAGCACCATCCTAATCCAGGCAAAATAAGCATCTAAAAAACATGTATATCGAAAGTAACATAGGCAGTTATAGTATGACCAGCCTAAGCGCAGGCTTAACAAAAGCAGTTTTGGCATAGGTCCCACACCGCTATATCTAGACTCGACGAGCCAATTTTGATGAGGGAAATAAGAAAGTGCCTGTGCGCCATCTGTCGTCACTAGCCAGAAACTAAGGAGCCGGAAAGTTCAAGCGGTGAGTCAAAGGCCAAGTCTAATTCTCGCTTATACCACTAACGTGGCGGATCTTTTCACATACCCCAGGCTTCGATGTTTTTAGTCAACAGATTATAAATAAATCGCAATAATATGCTTAAAACAAGCGAGCACCTAAAACTTATCTCAAACGCAAAGTTTAACGAAAAAAAGGCACATGGAAGCAGTCAAAAAAAAAAACGAGTCTAATCAAATTCACAAGCAGGCGTTTATCTCTGTCCGGTCGATGTATGTACACGTCCTATATAGTCGTCGCTCGGCGCAAACTTTCACGCGCGCGAAATCGCATCTGCATTCCCTATAAGCGCTCGTTCACCTCTACTCGATAATCCCTCTCTCGTATATACTTACACACACACACACATACACACACTGCCAGGACGAGTGACAAGTGAGGCGGACAACGACTATACACACTCGGGAAGGAAAGTCTCTCCCGGGGGAGAGCTAAACGCGTGCTCGACGCTTTGCCTTTATTTAGGCTTCTAATGCGAGCGCGACGAGTCGTGCGCGAGAGTGAGAGAAGGCGCAACATGCAAATTGCAAATGAGCTACTGCTGCTTTGCCTTGTGGAGGTCGTCTAGTTGCTAAACTCGTTCTCTCTGTTAAAGCTTGAAGTAAGTGGTGTGTGTGCGTTGGGTATATTGGATGTAACACAAGGGTATGAGCCGAAATTGTATTTCGACGGTGCCTTTGTGAAAGGTAGGATGTGTTTCAGAACTAAGAGATATATCAAGGTCTTAGTTTTTGGCTGATGGGTAGAGGATGCGAGCTATATAGTTACATGGTTGAGAAATTTCGAGATAATTAGTTCGGTGGAAACGAATTCGACAAGTTTTTGGTCTATAAATTTAGCATCTTTTTACACGTTCTATCCATCGTTACGCCACTTTCTCAAATGCACTTTTCTATACCAGTTACGAACTCGAAGAAACAATCATCGATTGACCTATAGCGTCCAATGAAACGCATGAAAAATTAGAAAGCGGTTACAATGCTGATAGATCGACGATTAATTTTCATTGGGTACACACATACACGCGCTCGGCGATATGTGACAGTGCGTGAATAAGCAAAATCTTTATATAACGCACCGCGTAAGTGGCCTATCGAAGAAAATGAACTATAATCCCAATTTACACTCCATCAAAAAGGATACGCGAGATTCATATTCCACAGCAGCTTCAGAGAGAGAGAGAGAGAGGATAGGTATATTAAAATAACGATCGGCCGGTAATTTGTTCCGTATCAGTATTTGCAATGACCCGTACCTGCGCACGACTGCTCATTGTAATTGAGTTACATCGCGATTAAGCGGTAATTCGACGGAATATGACGCGTGCAAGGTATCGGGAGTTCGTGTCCGATTAGATTAGAATCGGCGCTTGGAACGATGTAGTAATCATGGGGCTGGGTCTTATGAAACAGGATCGACGGCGGCGCGGCTCTCTTGTCTGTGTGGCTTATGGCTTTCATAATTTTTCGTCGTCTCTATATGTTATATAGTTTCAGATGGCTTTTCTCTACAGACACGCGGAGAGAATGCACAGCGTGTGTCTACATAATCTAATTATACGGAGAGTATATTGAAAGCTAATAAAACTTTCACACAGTAGTGAATTCGCGTTTTTCAATCGATGTAACTGCTTTTTTCTGCTACTGCGGCGACTAGAACATGGTCATACTGAAAAATTGAACGAAAGAGACTGAATTTTGTTTCGGAGCAGCCTTTTCCTAGGATAAAATCTGTTATTCAAAAATAAGAAATTTAACTCTGTTCTCAAACTATAAAAAATTATAAGATATTAATAATATGTATACGAAACTGCATTCAGAAAACAAGTATTCCATTGAATCCACGAGAGAAGCCACACAGAAAGTCCGACAAATACACAAACGACCAGAGAGTCCATAGAGCGCATATAGTAGTAGTAGCGAGAGCGAGCGACGACCACTCGTGCTGCACTCTTCGCGGGACTTCCGGGTAAATTAGAACGATACGAAATTATATCGTCTGTCCTCCTGGACAATGACCGAGCGAGTAGAGCCAGCCGCACGGTAACGGTCGCAGCTCTTTGCTATAGTACACTATAGATTATACTGCCCCGGCGAAAGATGACGATTACGCTCGTTCCGTTTGACGACTCCCAACTTTGAGACTTTCTCGCGAGCCTCCTCAACGTCGAATCCATCATTATTGTTTACGTAAGAAATGGCATATGTTTGCAGTATTATATATACCTATTATAAGCAAAACGCAACCATGTGTCGCGGAAAATTAGCCGGATATACCGTTGTTGTTGGACGTTGGCATAGAACACACACAGCGCTCGTTTGGGAGACCGCAGGATTTTCATTGCAAAATTACAACGTTTTCACCTTTTTCGCAAATGCGCGCTGTTTATAAAGGATATATATACGAGTATACACAGTCGGAGAGGCGAAACGTGTTTGGAAAAGCGCACGATTCTAAAAGCCCGCGAGCTGGCGCCCAAGACTGCGTGCCATTTTCTCTTAATCATACAGTGCTAACTGGGCTTTCGACTTTGCAGTCTGCCGCCTTGAGCTGAGGCTAATTGAGATGCGAGAAACATGGTTCGCGGTTGACACATTGACGTCCGAGAGTATATAGAAAAGAAGCGCAGTGGTTGGAAATTTACTTACTGCTATCCTCGAGAGGAGCTGATGGATTTGATTGATTTTCGTTGTGAAAGAAAGTTATGATTTCTAGTCTGAAGAACGATGAATTGAATCTTCGTACAGGCTATATTATCATGAATATTGAAATTATTTTATCATAATTTTATGCTAATTAGCTCATTACAATATATTATAACTGAAAGTTAGGTGCTTAGTTATAAGTATATTGCATAAAGTGGGTTTTACTCATAGACGATAAGGTAATTAATCAAAATCGTGTAATCTTCATCGCAAGTGTTAAGCAAGAAAAACAAAACTTACATCCAACGAAAACTCGGAGGTTATAATTAGAAAGTTGAAGACATATAACTTCATTCTTAATCACACAGTGTGCTGTGACCACACAAAACTCTTGGTATTATACACCCACATTAAACTCAATATAAGGATTGATACAATGTATTCCTGCCAAATAAAACGTCCACCCACTAAAAAACTGCATCACCGAATTTAATGCAGGTCAAGCATAAGGACACGTTACACGAACCTTCGATAATACAGCTCGCATAGTATTTACACAACTTTTGAGCCTGTAAATCGCAAAGCTCGTTCAAGGTGCCAAGTGCACGTAAATCGTCCATGTGGGTCGAAAATTGACGCCGACCTCCCACAGGCACTCGCGCGAGTTATGAGTCTCTCCGCTCTCGCGTGTGTGTATATATACGTATACCGGATTTATAAAGTAGAGTAAATCATCCCCCCTCGGGCGATCACGAGAAAATAAAAAATACAGCGTTGCGGGAGCGCTGAGAAAACAGATCGTTCGGCGTTTGTCCTGCGTCGATAAAATATTGTTTCGAGAGTGTATTAAAAATCGACGGGGCGTATAAAATTATGATTTAGTGGCACGGGTGTCTTGAGCTCGTGGATTCGAAAAAAAAAAAATCGTCGAGTGCTCTCTTGTATATGCATTGCTGTATACCGGTGAAAGAATTAATTTCGTTGCGCATTGCAGATACGTATATTATATGCTCGAAATGAGATAAATGTAGAAAATTAAACTATAAATTTGTAAATTTTATTCGATTACTTATTGAGTCACGATATAAAGATTGTTGCATAGTTTTTTGCCAATATATTAAAGATAAATCCGTATCGGACTCAATATTTTAGAGCGACTTCCTACGGAGAGATACTATGTATATATTTCTAAGGTCTATCGAGTCCATTAATCGCGACCGTGATTGCGGATGAAAATGATATAAAATAACGAGGCCTATACGAGAGATAAATGAAGCAACCGAGAGATGCCGTCGCACACCGCACGAAGCATTGCTGCACCGCATCCATGTATATATAGTTCAAAAAAATATATAGAGCCGCGAGTATGCTTGCATGCTTATCAATTAAATTGCAACCTTTCGGGCATTTTATCAACGCGAGTAGGCCTACTTGGCAAAAAGGACGACAAATTATTTACATATACCCGCAGCTAACGAGGTAATGCTCGTAATTATGTAAAACACAGAGAGACGAGGTTACGTAAGAAAATTGCAAGTAGTTTCCCGTGTTTATATACACGTGTATGTGTAGGTAGCAATCGATTATAGGGTTTCTTTAAAAACAAATTAGTCACGGTGGAGACGCCGCGTGTATGTATAATAACTCTTGCGTTCGGGGAATTGCTCAAAAAGCGCGCAAAAAGTTGAATCGAACTTTTAAAACGGGCGCAATCATATATAGCTGTGCAAAAAGCGTGTGAAACCAGAGTATTTTCATTAAAAAAAAAACACGCGCGCGAGCGGCTGCAAAAAAGTCATCAAACGAACGGTGAAAAGAAGAATCGTCACGCTCAGGTTGTGCACAATATCGAGGGCCTGTGTGTAGCTTCAAAAAGCGTTTCACTGCAGTGAGTTCAAAAGAGAGATAGAACGGAAAGAAACTATGTATAGGAACGGAATGATAAAGGCGAAAAAAGAGATCGGGCGCAAAAAATAGGAGAGAATGAGAGTAATATATAAAGGGTGTATACGCGAGGAAGGAGACCCAATTAAGCCGGAAATTAAAATGTACCGAGCCTCGTCACGAAGTGCATTTCTCTTTCTGTCTGATCTAGTTTTTTTTTTTCTTTGCGTTGTAATCTTTTTCACCTTATACGAAGGTCTTTTTTGTGTGGATGTTTTTTTAAAGGTATATCGGATTAGTTTTAATCGCGATGAAATATCATAATTAGATTATTTATTGTGTTGGGTTTGATTGAAATTAGATAATTCAATGAATTTTAATCAAATGCTTTTTAATTTTTGTAACAACGACTTTCTATCAACGAGGGAAATTCGTCGAATGAATATAGCTTTTCTAGGCTATGGATAATTCAGGTGTTTAAATCATTTACTTACGAATGCAGTTGTGTCATGGTGTAAATCAAATCAATGAGGAAGTGGTTACTTACCTAAAACAGATAAAAACAATAATAAATTATTAGGACTGTAAAGTAAAACTATATGCATATGTAAACGTGTTATATATTTCACAATTATCTTATTCAATAATTCTGTAATCATCATCTCAAATTGCGAGAAACTACAAAAAAAATATCTAGTCTTTGCTAAAGCCATTCAAAGCTTTCTAGCACTCTTATCCAACTGCAATCTATATATCCCATAACTATACACACCAATTCTTGTGAAATACATTTCAATTTTCAAAAAAAGGTTGATAATCAAAAGCGCTGACCCGTAAAATCCGTAAACCTCCATCTCCCACATCCTCCCTCTTTCACCAACTACATGAATATCACGTCAATATACCCCATCCCGTCATTACCCGAGTCTTATAACCCAAGTATGTTTTTCCCCCTTTTGCTCTCTTTCTCAAGACTCCTTCCGGTCTGTGGAGAGTATATATAATAATACAAAGTATACATCACACATACACACGCGTTCGCTCAAAGGATAAATCAAAAGAAGACGGAGAGGAGTCGCAGGCTCGCCGTCCCCCTTTTCGAGACCGGTCCTCTCTTGTCGGCGGCCCGTTTCCGCGATAATGGCCAGAGAAAAAAAATCAAGAATGCCCACCCAGATTTAATGTAAGCCAGTGTGCCGCCACTACACCAAGACGCTTTTCTATCATTAGCCGAGCATAAGCGTCTTCATTACGTACGTGCATCCACGCGCCGCGAGGAAAATTTTTCTGTAGACGAAGCGGGTCAGCGATACGCACGATGCTGAAATTAGTTGTAAACGATGCTTCAGGTTGATTGTACTTAAGATTTTTATCGTGTATATGTGTCGCGAAGATAAAGTTGTAACTATATACGAATCGACAACTAAACAAAAATCTCACTTTGTATTGTATAAGCATTGTTGTTGACACAGCCACATTGTGTTGTGGAAAATTGAAAAGCAGCAATCCGCAAAGACAATATTCAATGATGGCGATTTCAATTTTTAATCATAAGCCTTGCGCGCGTATATTATTATTATACATTGGATAATAAGCGCAGCAGCGGCGTAACAGTACCGGAAGCATTATTGGAGGATTCGCATTGTATCACTACCGGGTCGTTACATTTCTTTCTGCTCGACTGGAAGAATAATAATTGATTTTCGTGTATATAATGCTCGCGAGTGCTGCAGCCCGTTCAATAAGAGAGGGGCAGCAAAACGGAGGAAGAATCCGTGCAATTAGAGGCGAGCGCGCGTAAAAGGCCTTCGGACTAGTAGGTAGTCGCAGCCGTTATGTCACATTTGCCATGTGGGTCGCTTCCGACTGTTCTGCGGCGCGTATATAATGCCTTTGAAAAATCGAGCGTTAATTAATAGCGGCAATTAACGACTGTGTGAGCGTTCGGATGTTTTTTTCTTCTTTTCTCTATATGTTTCCGAGCCAAGGAGGTTCATTGTTTGACAAACTGCTGCTAAATTGCGATTAATTGATAATGGATGCTATAAATTTTTTGTCGTTGACTTTTATGTTTTATATTAGAATAGTAAAAAGAAAATGGTTCAGATGTAGCTAAATTGTAAATAAACAAAAATTACCGATCGCTCAAACTGAAAAGGTTGATAAAAAACAGGAAAAAAATTGTCTGTTTTCGTTCTTTTCTCGGATCACTAAGCATTCGAGGTACGCACGTATAAAATACATTTAGGTTCAATGCCTCTGGCTTCCGGCTTTCAAGCCACCACCTAATTCAATTCATCGTCATGTCCGATTCGCTTCTGAAGCCGGTAGACACAGTTTTCGAACTTTTTGCCTTGTATAAATTAAAAAAAATTGTACTTTCTAGAATCATTAATATTTAAAGCCACATTATCGTTTTGAAAGAGCGTTCACCGTAAAGAGCGAGCTTCTAAAGGCATAATATGCAATACAACTTTTAACATTGTTTATGAAAGTAGCTTCATTATTTGATGATCGACCTCCTCAAAGCAAAATAAGCGATACCAAAGCCTGCAGAACAGAACATCAAAGCGAGCTAATTAGCTTCATCAACCATCATCACATCACATACTACCTCTGCAAGGGCTCTTCACGATGTGGATCGACCTTAAGATCTGCACATGCATATAATGCGCGTCCGCACAAAGCGGGCGTTGGTTGCCAAGGAACTCTATAGTGTACCTGAGCCGCATACATTATAGCGTCGTTATATGCGCGCGAATAACCTATCATCGTCTGCGATCTTACTCCAACTCTGACGCGTTTCGCGCACTTATATAGATATACCTATATATAGAAAAACTACATTTATATACGCGATGCAGTAGCGGCGACCAAGTAGTTGTAGACGTTGATGATGACCCCTTAAGACAACTCGGACGTGACCTTTCACCGACTACTCTCGTAGTTGCGACGGCTTTTGTCTAGTTTTCGTGTGCATCAGAGTGAACTCGACGAATTTTCAGGAGTATAATAATAGTTCGCGGTGAGAATCGTGTTGTCAGCCATTGTTAAGGCGTTTTATTTTTTATGATTATTTAATGACGGAGTAGACACGTGAGAGTCGCGATTATTTCATATGATGGAGAGAAGGTCGTCGGCCTCTGTATAAACTACTATATACCCGATGATTCATATTTCAAATCGATGCAAATGCGAAGCGTCATGCCATTACATTGCTATCATTAGAGCAGTATTAATTACACGCGGATTCGAATTTTTACAAAAGATCTATATTGTCATGTCTAAAAATTTTCTTGAATAATGCACAAGGGAGGCACATTGAGCGATCTCCCCCTCAATTGTCTGCTAATCAAGCATGAGAAATTCATAAAAGGACAGCAGCAACGAGAGCCGTTCACGAAACAATAATCCATACAATCCCGCAGTCGTCTCATTTCACGAAATTCTCATTACGTCCCTTACTGCAAGTGACAAGACGACGATAACTGCCTCCACTGCGCAATCTCGACCAATAAATATCCAGAAAATCCATTATACCAATACTCCCTGTATACGCGCACTCACAATATCAGCGCAATAAAAGCCGGCAAATTACGCAAATTCCCGAGTGACAGAGCGCGCGATATGGCTTCTTTATAATACAACTGCGTAGCAGAAAACAACACAAAGGAGTTTATCAAAAGCCGAGCACATTAAGCGTCGCCGTTTATTAGTGTATCAAGAGAGCAAAGAAAACGCGAGCGAGATAAGTAAATGCACCTGTGCTAGCATATAATATAGACAATGCGAATCGCGAGAGCTTTCCTCAAAAGAAGAAAGCAGCGACACATCCGAGAAAGAGAGAGAGAGAAAGAAAAGCAAGAGTGAAAAGAACGCGTGCAGGTAATTACGAAGCGAGCCGTGAACCTCGACGAGACTCTTTCTCCATCAGACGAGTGTCGGCTATACAAGGGTTCCCTTGTGCGTATAATATGACTTTTTTTTTCTTTTTTTTAAGAGATACTTTTTAAGATGCACTCGTTCGGGTAGCGACGACGACACTGTTGGCTGTGTTCTGCAGTAAGTTACTTTTTTAAATGAATATTCTAAGTGAAATCAAACAAAATTACAGATCAAGTAGTTTTTATTATGATAATGACACACTCTAAATGCCTCTACTCGTATAAATTCCCCATTTAAAATCTTTGAAGAAGCTTCAATTTTATAAAAATTAATGCAGCTTGATGAAAAGCATTGCAAATTTATTTCGAAAATTGTAGATCACGGTCTGAATTCGAAATTAATGGCTTCCTTTTCCGATTATCTTTAAAATAAAAGTGAAGCAAATGATAAATCGTGCGCGTGCATGACGTCACAATGCCAAAAGTATCACGCCGATGACGTCAGCGTCCGAACGAGATCGGCGCGGTATAACAAAATTGTTTTTTTTTTCCCGATGTATATACACGGGTTTTATTAAAAGATGTGGGAAAGGGACAATGTTGTTATGTGTACACACAACGCACTGAAAAAGCAGCGCAAAATACAGTTACAGACACTATAACACGAATGTCGAATAAGGCTTATCCCAAAAGTGTGACTAAGCAAAATAATGTCCTGAGAAAAACTCTGCGAAATAAAGCAAAAACAATCGTAATGTCACGTTGACCGCGCTAATTATCCACTTGAAAACAAAAAACACACACGTTTTCCATTTAATACTTCTCGAGCTGCTTCGCGTAACAACACGCTCTTAAACGGCGCAGAAGACATATATAACAAACGGTCATTCGAACCATTTTATATCATTCGAAATTCTCAATTAAACCGACGATATTTATTTACACGCTCCCAAAGCACACGTCGCCAGCGTATAGTAGACCCCCGAGTCGCCGTCATTAATTTACCGCCCATCCAGATGCTCCATATAGGTACACTCCATAGCGGAAACGTGTCTTTAATACACCCAGAGAGCACACATGGACCCAAGCATGCAAAGTAAAAAAGAAAAAATCGAGCAGGCTAGAATCGAATCGAAGGCCGAGCAAAAAGGACGCTGGTAGCCTTCATGGACAGAATCGAATCGGCAGTAGTGCGCTGTTTCCGTGATTCATGCACGTTCGAGTTCATTACGCGTTTTTTGGAGCCGACGGCGGCGGCGGGAAAAAAGAGCTTCAAACTTGAGACCGCCGGTGTCCTTTTTTTTTTAATCTCCGCGCGATAAAGTTTTTTCAACCGGGCGTACGCACGCGATCGTGTGCGTTCTTTGTAACGAGCTGCTGCTGCTGCGATATGTGTGTGTAATGAAAAATTTAAAAGTGCGCGTAATTTATATAGCGCGCGCTGGGCTCGATTAAAAGCCAATGCTGCGAGCTTTAATGGAGTTATTTTGTTGAATTATTATGCGGGGGCACTGAATTATCGAGTGGTTGGCTAAATGAGAGAGTCTTAGTCTCTCGATGAGTCTTGATTTACTGGCTTTTACAGATGTATACACATCCTTGCGCCGGTGCTAAGGTAAAAGTACACGGAGTTCACAAAGAAATTTAAAAGAAGCCATGAGACAAGGTGTGCCTGACATCAACAATTGTTAGCTTTTCATTATAACTATTCTGAGCAAAAACTGTTTCACTTCTTTGCTAAGCACCAACTCCTCAAGATATTCATCAAACAAATAAATCCAGCAAACTCGCATCCTTAGTATACAAGTACACAACATAAACTCGAGCAGCTGAAACGCTGAACTAAATCTCGCTGGAAACAAGAGGTGCTGTCAACGCCCATATAACAAAGCCGCGACAGTCACACATCGCGCGCGCCGAGTCAGCGCTAAAAAATGCAAATTGCTCGTGAAATTCGCGAGCGTCCCCGCGTTTTAATTCACTTTGATGCCGGTATAATTAAGGTCTGCTGCAGCCGCGACATTTCCCATCGCGTCGACTGTTTGTAGCTCGTCAAGAGCGAGGAAAAAGCTCCCGAGTGATGATTGGCCGCGACGACGATATAGTCAGGCTCTCGTTTAATCGCTTGCGCTGACGACGACGAATGAAGGCATAAGGGTATCAGCCGGGAAAATAACCGGGAGGATGTATTTTGAAGGCGAAGTAAGATGCGAAGTACAATTAAGGTTCTTCTGGGATAATTGGAAAAATATTTGAGAGCTGATACTATTATTGATATAGTAACGATGCTATGTAGTTATATTTTGGAGTTGTGTTAAATATTTTATCTATGACTCTTTTTAATTACGTGGAAATATCACATTTATTGCTCTTGAGACTTTTTTAATCGTTGATAACTTTTACTTTGTTCCCATCAAGTAAATTTTTTTTATGGGTTTAGGTTATATCCGAGCGGATGACTCATCGCATTGTCAGCGCGAATGTTTAGCAGCGTTCCGGAAAAGGTTCATTATGTGTTTTCTTTTTCTCATATTTTCTTTGTGGAACAAGTAAAGTTTACGAAACTTATTCTTCTATGACATCACACCCAGTGCCTTTGTCTTCGCCATCACACGACATTAGAATTCATCAAAAATATGTTAAAATTAGACGATTTAGTATATACTGTATAGTTTAAGAGAAAGTTTCAATTCTGCTTGCGGTTCCTGCATATCCACACGAAAGATAATAAAAAACCAACCACATTCATGAAAACCCTTATCAAAAACTTCATTTCACAAAAACTCATCCCGCGAACCCGTAAGCTCCCACGTTCCACAAAACTCTTTCCCAAACAACTCCGACCAAACCAACGCAGCCTTACCGCACGAAAATCATCGTCGGCTCTAAAAAAAAAAAGAAAAAATCTCGCAGAATCCACGATCGACAGTAGCCGAGCATACGGCTTTCCCAACCTCGTCGTCTCGCGCGAAAGAGCTCGGAAATTCGTCGAAAACGATGATATCCCGAAGAAAGTGTGCCGCGGCCGCAGCTCTGTGATCGAAAGCTCGCTCGCTATATAACGGACGAGCCGACAGAGAAAGTGAAACCCCCCCGCTGTGATGTGCGCAACGCTCTCTGCGAAAATCGAAAAATCAATTTCCATATGCGCAGGGAGCGACAGACGCGTGTGATGCTTCATTCCTGTTTTTCTTCTTTATTGTTATTGTCTCGTGCGCTCGTTTCGATCCAAATGGAGATCTGCACTTATTTGCCTTGGAAATCGCGATTTTACGCACACGTTACTGCTGAGCGACATCGGGATGCAAATGTGATGTTTTTTCGAAGAGGTCAGCAGTATATATACGAGTTTTCGGATGGGAACATTGGTTCCGCATGAAATTAGAAAGCGCTTGTTAAAAATTCAAATTTCAAGGCGTATTATATCGAGGCTTGTAAAAATCTCTTTTGTCTCCGGCTCGCGCGTTGTTAAAAATATGGGAATGGGTAATTTACTATGTGGTTAACTATGCCGTGACAGAACTCTGCAGAACTTTTTGCTAATTATTCTCGATTGTTTCTATAATACCTCATTAAGACTCTCGATATATACCTATCAGCTTTTCGCGATAAATCATATTTCAGAGAGTATATATCTGTTCAATAAAATCCTAATGCGTTCGATTATCATACAGGAACGTATTATTACAATTCAATTTAATTTCATATCCTCTAGCCAACATAATAGACCCATTAAAAAAATTCGAGCTGATAGATTCATAAACTAATGGCTTGAACCGAAAGGTGTAATACCAATTTGCAAGATTAAAGTAATTACACAAGATGGCATAATTTAACAGTTCGTAATGTATGATACACACCACAATAGCATTCCTCTCTTTCTCTCTGCTGCTATATATATATATATTTTCCACTATAATATATCGGACATCGTTGCATTACCATATACTTTGCCTATTATTATCGAGTCGAATATCAGGATCTTTCGTTTCTGAATCAGGGTCAATCGAAAATCCTCGAGAGTTCGAAAAAAAAGAACAACGTATATTCGAAAGCAGCTGCAGCGCCTATATCAATTCACATTATATGCGCGAAACCAGGGCGTCGATTATTATTTAGCGTTAAAAAAAATGGCCTGTATAATAAACGAGCATATTGTTCTTCGCCGCTATACACAAGCTCTATAATAGAATTTCACGTTATGATTATAACTATAAGACGCGAACGCGAGCACTTATTAGCTCGATAAATTTTTCGATCACCTAAAACTCGCTCGCGAGTCTTCTCTATTTTTCCCTAGAAAACCACGTAGCGCGCAAAATTGCGCGACTTTCGCGATCTAATCGTCCGGTGTTGATGGCGTATTATATCCTCCCGCGCGGTCCATTTGCTTTTCTCGCGCCGCCGACAAAAATATATGGGACGTTCGTCGCGCGCAGCCACTGGAACGTCGATTCCTCTCCGGTTCTCGTTTTTTTTTTCCTCTTCGCTACTCATGCTGTGTTATACTGCTGTTTTATCGTCGAGCCGCCGCGAAACGTGAAAGTAACTCGCGCGCGAGGCTTTGCTGCTGTAAGTCTAACGGGAGCGAACGGATTAGGAGTGTAAGCGCTCGGCTGCTGACACTTCTGATGGTCGAGAGGGTTGTGTCGATGCGAAAGCGCGACATTGATTGGGCAGTAGAGTGCAATAGAGGCTTTGTTCGAATGGTTATAGTAGAGATAAGGATTTTTCTTTGTTCGATAGAAATCTGTCGGAGTTTCATACACTCTCTGACGACTTGATCAACCGCTGCGGTGAAAATGGTTGACTTTTTTGTTTTGTTTTGAAGTGTATGGTTATTGGTAAGTGTATATAGATATATAGAACGAAGTGTCAGTGTGTCACTGCCGAGAGATGTTTGCTCGGTGACTAATCACTTTTGGAAGCAATAACTTTCAAAATCGTTCCGTAAATTCAAATCAGCAGACAAATACTACCTCGCTTCGATATAAGTATATACAACTGTTATAAAAATATATATTCATGGTATATAAGAACAAACATTTTGAATAAATTTTCCATCGCGTGATATATAAATTACAGGCGTGAGTATATACATATACACGTCCCTCCGCTATTGGTTTTTCCTTACCGATCACTTATACTACAAGCCATAAACGACACTCGCAAGACAGCCCAATAAAGTATAATTTTCAAGTGCAATATCAAGAGTCTAAATATCCGGCGCACTTCTGGTATATATCACCCGGGGCTACTACTCTAAATACTCAAGACCGGTATTTAATCAGGATACACACACGCGCTTCTGCGCGATTAACGATCGTCCCGCTTTCGTATGCGCTAAACGACGTACGACGAGAGACTATAGAGCAAGTCATACTATATAGCATTAAATATATATGTGTATAAGCTAGAGCATATTTTCTCGCGTGTGTCGCCGATATAAATCGATAAGATCGCAGGCGTTTATGACGACGAAGATAACCGGTAGGAGAGAGAGAGAACCGATTTTTCGCGCGATCGGCAGTGAAATTGAATTCTGGATGCCGGAAAAAATGTGGCACTCTGATAAAATGGAAATGTTTGCAGTAGAGAGAGAGTCGAGGGCGTGCCCGTGAAAAAGAGTATAGTATAATATAATCGATCGCGTGACACGGCTAGTTTTGCAAAAGTATTGATGATTTATGTAATTTTCTATATACCGCTGCAGGTGCTGTGTGTGTATCTCGGAGGCTTATTAATTTATTCAGCGCGTATATAGGAGGTTTTATTTTTTTGTTATTCTTATATACTTGCTAACGCGAGAAATTCTTATCGTAGCGCGATGAGGGGGAATTTGCATGTTGGGATTTTTTGCGTAAATTGTAACGAACACGTGATTAGGTAAGGAGATCATAATTCAACTCGCGCTCTATATATATATGAAAGTGAAATTCGTAATGTTACGGTGAAGTA
The DNA here is from genome assembly GCA_900474305.1 of Cecidostiba fungosa. Taxonomy (NCBI): domain Eukaryota; kingdom Metazoa; phylum Arthropoda; class Insecta; order Hymenoptera; family Pteromalidae; genus Cecidostiba; species Cecidostiba fungosa. The sequence goes on along the minus strand of UCOJ01000126.1, from coordinate 156,309 downwards.
TTAACAGGTCTGCCAGGATATTTTTAAAAAGCGTATACACTATATTTCTTTATAACGAAGCGAGTCTCGGATCATTAATCCAGCGTCGATAGGATCGCGTTTGCTTATATACACTTCGTCGCCGGACAAAAAAAAATTTCTCACAAAAATAACAACGCTCTGATAGAGTAAATAAATTACACTTCTAAAAACAAAACACAGACACGTTTCCCTTTCCTCATAACTCATATAGTCGACGACGTCAAATTCAACGCTATCAGTCAGGCAAAGTATATATTCTATATTCAAGCCACCGTCGATACACATGCATATATATATATATCCAAAGGAAAGCGAACGCGCATCGCGTCCACAGCTCGAGTTTCTCCGCTCACCGAAATGCAAACTATTGTTGCGGAGCCCTGCGTGCACATGCAAGTTTCACTGGTGTCTCATAAACATTTATATATACGCGTCTGGTGTGAGAGAACGGACCAGACACCATCGCTACCAAGAGGCGAAAATCACGGCTCGTCCAGTAGTGCAGCAGCGCGAGATCGTGAAGATGCAAATCGACGATCGCTTGTCGTGCATCAACATCAGACGGTATTATATAGTGAAAGGCTTTTCGAAAAACGCCTGCTGGGAAAACCGAAAAGCTTCACGCGTTCGTTTTATTGGTAGTTTATTACTGAGGGTTTATAAAATAAAGTCGTTTGTACTTTTTTTTTCAACTGAGAACGAGATTTCGCGAATCGTAAAACCTTTATGAAAGAGAAAATTGCAGAGCGTGGTGCACCAAAAGTGAGTCATGCATCAATTATTCCCGTATAGTCATATACGATAAAACGAATTTTTGCAACGCCTTAATTTACGAGATTAATGATCACACTTTTCAACGAGAGAGAGAGAGAGCTCGAAAAAGGAAAAATCCTTGTGTCGGTTCCGATTGAATTCGATTCCCAAAAGCGGCTCTAATGATGCACGTTTTATTAGGTCACGTGTAGGTGCTCGAAGGAGAGGCACTTGTGGAGGCGTCGTCGTCGCGGTGACACATAAAATTATTAGGGCCTTTTCTTTTCTCTCTCTTTTTCTAAGCGATGAATCACCCAATAACAACAGCATCAGTGGCAATAGAACCGCCACAACAATGACTACGTAAGTTAATGAGTGCAGGCTTGAGAGAGAGAGAGACTTTCATTGTATTTAGTTGAGATTCTATTGCGAAAGTGAAATCTGCGAGCTCGTCGGGAGCTGATGCAGCTAAAGCCAATTTGTTGTTGATTTCTCGAGCTCTCGAAGCGCATAAAATTTGATGCGACGCTTTGAGTCATATTTACAAGCACGTGAATGATGTTTTCACCTCCATATCAATCATCGCTTTTACACTTATTTGTGGCTAAGTGATTTCATGTGGAACCTGCCCGTCATTATCAGGCTCTGAATCTGAAGAAGAAAAATGCACGTATGCTTAAGTTAGTTTGGAAATCAATTAGAAGTTATAGTGTCAATAACGTTAAATAAATTTAACAATGACTTTAATTTTTTTTTAACATTTCAATGGATGAAACATAATAATTATAACATTTACTTGGTATTCTAATTTTATGTTTCACAATATTACAAATAAAATGTTATACCAAACCATTATCGAATAACATAATAAAGTAATAGCAGTTATAGCACGAGCGGCCTAACAGAAGTAGGTCCAACAAGTCGTTTTAGCATAGATGGCACGCTGCTACATATACATTCTGCGCGCAGATTGTGATGAGGGAAATTGAAAAACTGCCTGTGCGCCACCTATCTTCACTAGCCAGAAAGCTAGAATCCTAGAATGTTCAAGCGGTGGGGGAAAGGCCAGTCCAAAACTAATTTCTTATTTTACGACTACTATGGCTTAGCTCTATATTACACTACGGCTGATTCCACATGCACATGACAGTTTGAAAAATCAATTCCACACAATCGAAACTCCTAACACAATAGTCGGAGGAAGAACGAAGCCTCGAAGATCACGAAAACATCGATTGCGCAGCCATTGTAAAGTCGATGTAAAATCATCGTAAATCGATCGTCTACGAGGAAGACATTCACTCTCGACGTCTTAAAGCAATAACAGGCAACGGTCGATCCCTCGTCGATGATAATATACCTTGGAAGCGGCGTAAAATTCAAAAATAAGCAATTAACAATTTCAATGTCGACGTCGCCGTTCGAGCAGAAACAATAGTCATACCTCAGCTCGCGACTATATAGGCGTAACTACAAGCGCGGCGATTTCCGATAAACACGCGTGTCACTCTCTCGTCGTCGAGTTTGCAACGCCTGACGTAGACTTCTGCAGCCTGTGTGTCGCGCGATCGCTGAAACATCGGAATTCACACGAGAGATTGTCGCGAGTGTGTCGTCTAATACTTACTACTTCTAGAAGCGAAGCAAGTAATAGGTGCTTTTATTATTTTCGCTTAATGGATCGATTGTTTCTGCTTAATCAAGTGATGTGTCTAAAATTAGTATAACACAAAGATTTTGACCTTCCGTACCTATAGCGAAGTATGTATTATAATTTAGATTACCTTCGATAAGACTATGATTGAGACCCGTACAAGAACCTACAAAAGTGCGACCCTTTATCAAACAACGCACACGTCTTCTACATCCGTGCAAGCAAGGCCTGCACATGGAAATGAGCGAGTTTCATCACAAGCCTTCATAAAATACACTTTTGAAAGTCTTATCTCCATCCATCTCCCTATATATAAGATACGAGCGATTTAGAGCTGTCGGCAAACAAACAAATAAAAAACACTTGGAAAAATGAGCCCCAATAAAACAATCGGACCATTATAAAGAAGTGGATTTCGCAAGAAAAAGCCCCGCGAGCAGTACCAAATCCATATACTATATATAAGTTCCTCGCATATACACACGCGGATGTGCCGCAATAATCGCATACGCACGTATATATAAAACAGTTATCTCCGCTCGAGGATCGACAAGTCAAGGACTAATATTTATATGGATATCTTGGGTATCGCGAGCCTATATGTATATATAGGTGAACGGCAGCTAGCCAAAGCAACGGTTATTATATGCTTCACATGTACTTTATACATAGTCCAAAGGCGCCAAGGATAATAATACACGTATGCGAGTATATATGTGTGTATAGAAGGATGACGAGGATTATAACGGAGATGATCGCGTCAGGTGGCGACCGCGTTGATGACGCGTCTGCTGCATATTATACTCGCGCTTTCTAACGACTCGCAGCTTTTTGTATTATTCACTCGCTGTGCTGCCGACTCGTTTATATAATTGACGAGCAAAACTCGCGATAGACGAAGAACTTTGATGAAAATTCAAGCAACTGATGGCAAATAATCCACAGGCTTCTGGCAAGATTTCAGCGCGCGTTCGTTACAATAATATAATCGGGAATAATCGCAGATGTTTCTGGAATGAAGGAGATGCTTACTTCAGCAGAGTCACCTTGGCTGCAATTATTCTATATACCGCAGCGTGTTATGCTGCAGGAGTTTAACGAGTTGCTGCTACTGATGGAGGAGCAATTAAAATAGCTGACGCGAGGATGATAATTTTGATAATTAAAATGCGTATATTACGCGTCATTAGACGGCGGACAATAAAAAGAGTGATTTTTCGTTTTACACGCGAGCGCAGTAAGTACGGAAAAGTTAGAAAAGTACAGTTGTGCGTTACGAATGCCGATGCTCGCGCGCTTAAAAACGCGTTACGGTTATAAGCTTACAAGGAAGTTTCATCGCGCAGCGCGCTACGACGGTGATGTATAAAGAGAAAAAAAAGCGCGAGCCGAGGAAATTACGGCGAAATACGTTGCGGAACGATAAGAAAAAAATGTGTTGGTTTATTATTGCGATGCGCTATAATACACTCGCGCGCATGTATATATAAATTAGGAAATATATGATGATATGCGCAGCCTGGAGAGAGATTATGCGCCTCTATATATACGAAATGAATTACAGTCACAACTTCGCACCGACTTGTTGCGCAAACTTATACTCGATATGATGGATTCGAAAATGTATACAAGTATACATGTCATACTTATTATATGAACCGATAATGTTGCGAAATACGGCAGTATCGGTCACGTTCGCGTCTTCTTTACGAGCTTGTGACTATATATAAATCGCAGAAGTTTTAAGTATTCAAGTATATCTCAAAAGTGTATACCCGTATTTATTTAAAAAAAGCCCAACCAGCAAAAAAGAAAACCTTGTACAATCTCGTTATTTTACACTTGCGGAAGTCCACAAATTTTCGGGGCAAGCATCACACCGAGAGAGAGTGAGAGAGCGAGGTCAGGTCAGTATATGGGCGGGTCATCGTCGAGGTGACGAAACGGCTTTCTAACGGTCTGCCGCGCGTTCAGGTCGTAATACGGCCTCGCGTAATCGTTGTCGAGTCTGCGGCCGGGATCTTCCATCGCAGCCACGATCTCGATCACGGCGTTGTTGCTGCTGCCGCTGCTACTGCTAGTCCTCGTCGTGTACTCGCTACTGCTCCTATATTTATACGAGGGAAACGCGAATGTGAGCTGATTAAAAGTCGCGAGAAAAGTTTTGAAGATATTTTTTATGGTAGTTATATTATGCAGACTTGACTGATAATTATATGCTTTGCGTCATGTTGGTTTTCGTTTCTAATATAGATGCGGCGGCGATATATACTTAATTATATGTGGTGTTGTTGCCTTGTGTGGGGTTCCTACATATTATAAAGCTCATTTGTCTCGAGGTAAAAAAAGTTTATAATTAACGATCGTTCAATCGGTTGTCCGGATAGATGACTCGTTATCTTTGAAGGAGATGTTTAATATAGGAGTACAGAATTTTTTTTTTCAATCACGACTTGGTAACAACTGAATGTAGAATAGTTTGATTATAAAATTCGTACACAATAATAATACGATCGAAGAAAGTTAAAAAGAAAGTTGCACTAACACTGTAACCTTTCTCGAGTCAACGCGAAATAATCTTTTATTACCACTATATAAGATCATCTCTCTCTGCCTTATTGTACCTCCCAATAAAAGCATAACCAAAATCATAAAGTCTCCCCACCGCAAATACGCGCCTCCGGTAAGAAAAACGACGAACACAAAGCAATTAATTATCCGCAAGAAGCGTAAAATAATAACCGCACGAAACTTCGCGTGCTCGAGTCTCCTCGTCGCTATATACAACAATGACAACTGTCCGCGAGCTAAATTAGCTTCTCCAACGGAAAAACGATTCTTTCTCCGAGCTTGAGTCCAAGAATCGAAAGTGTCCGCGCGTCTATTATTACACTTCTTTCTCTCTTGACAATGGCACGAGCGAAAAAGGAGAGGCATCTCTTTTGGAACGATTGTCGCGTAGGCGTTGTCGGTGAGAGAACAGACAGAGATGTTTCAAGTTGGAGGCGGTGGATATTTTTTTTTTTCTTTGAACGACTAAGACTGTGTGTATGGCGTGTACTTATGCCAATTATCGTGAATCACTCTCGCTAATGCAACGACTCCTTATTTACATATCAAAACGACGAGGGAGTGTGTTGAGATGTGTGCAAGGTGCATTGTGTGTGATTTGATTTTTTCGGCGAAATTTGTATTGAATTGTGTTTCGTAATATTTGTTTAATTGGAAGACTGTCAGCGAGTATTATCGGCGCGGAGTTGAGAAATTTCATATAATAGGGAAGTGCGTTTTTCTTGTCATGAAGAAGCTGGTATTGTGCTTTGTGCGAAAATTGAGAAACCTCAAATGTACATTGAACGCAAATTTCATAATTAAACCAACTCTTTCTGCCACTCTAAAAAATACATCTAATAAAAAGCGAAATAATTAATCATTTCAACGAAATTAAATAATTTGTTTCCTTCTCAGCAGAAAGCTTGGCAAAGCAAACGAACGCTCGCGTCGAAAGCAAATTTTTCCAGCCCACGCCTTCAATTATGAATCGAAAATCGATTTTCACGCCGGAAACGCTGAGTTCACGGAAAAACGCGGTAATTCGCCACGCCGTGCATGTGCACATAAGCCGACAACACATATAACTTCTAACCATATATACCTCGACAAAGCACACTCTCGCTTTCGAAAATAATTATATTCAAGCGCAAGCTCGCAAAGCAAGTCGGACAGAGGAGAGCTTTCGCACGCGCGCTCACGCGATCTCTTTTCTTTACATGCACCTTTATAATGCATATTATAGCACTTTAGATTCCTTTGCGAGGCGAATTTGCATGTCGCGGTGTTGTGGCTGCTACGCGGTTGATTTGAATAGGAGTTTGTGTGCTGATTTTATGTAGTTATGAAATGTATTGTTATATTTCGAGAGAATTTATTGGTTCGCGGTAACGCGGTGTGTATATGAATTGTGCAAAATGCAGTGTGCTTTACGACGTTATTATAATTTTCCGCACTGACTTATGTAAGATAGTGTGTGTGTGTGTATTTGTTGCCATGCAAGACTTTCTGTATATGAAATAAGAATGCGAGAAAGAGAGAGAGAGAGAGGACTGGTTGTGAGAAAGAAAATAGTTTCACGATAACGGAATACTTGGGATTCCTTCTTTAATTATTAGTCATCATATAGAAGCGCAAAGTATTTTATAAATAGTCAAGTTGAAGTATAGAAAACGAGAATAACCCAAATTGCGACATGAATTCTACCCAGTAACACAGAAAAAAAAAATACTCGAAGATCCATTGCAATTCAAAGCAACGTCTCTCCCATTATCCTCGCGCATTACAGCGATATATATACGAAACTCAGCGCACGAACGTCGTTCCAACAGCCACCGATTTGTCCGTCAAATAAAAAACGCCCGATATACAACCAGTCTCTACTCTATACTATACTACCCACGAGGCATAGAAATTCAAGGCGCACACGTGTGGGGCGCATTTGCATAATATAGCGCGTGTGCGTGTATAATATACACACAGTCGAGTCCAAAAGCATATATATCGCGTGTGCGAGAAGAAGCTCATTCGTTTCATGCTTTCGCGATCGGTCGAATCGTGTTCGCCGATTTTAATCGTGCGTATAGATATGTGTGCATTTTTTTTGCGTGTGCGAGATCGCGCGTGCCGACGATTATACGAGAGCATGATTTCTCCCGAGAGATTATCTTGGGAGCGAGATCTCTCTCTATATGGTGTAAGCTAAAGGATTATCGTGTGTATGGATGATTTGTCTTGATTAGAAGATCGTTTAGGAACATGAGTCGATTTTTTGAGAAATCAACAGTCTTTGATTATTATTAGATGGGAGTTAACCGATTTCCTATTTTCTCGGGTGCGGTTATATAAAATGCGCGTGCAAAACAATTCCAATGTACTACTACTACAGAGCTTCCGTCATTCGCAGGATAAACGAGTCGTTGTTTTAATTACAGAAGATACTTATTATATACACGAACGAGCATGTGTGCAAGACCGTTTCATAAACTAACTTCCTGATTAATTAAACGCATACATTATCACTGGCGCTGTTATATATGCCTGGGTTTAATTACAAGTAATTTCATCAAACTAATTGCACATATCCCAACTAATAATAATCACTATCCCATCGAGATTTCGTAAACCCCATTTGCATCCTCACAGAGCAAGTCTATGTAAGCTTTCCTTTGAACTTATCGCTATACATACTATATACGTTTCATTATAATACATATATACACAAAGCAGCTTTGTGAAACTGGTTAATATGAAAAAAATCATGCGACACGAGAAAGTGCACTTGTATACATGCGGAAACAAAAGTACATACAAAACCGGATCATGCACTCGGCGCTATGTGTGTATGATTCATTCGGACTAGGAAAAAATCGTTAGCGAGGGCCGAAGTATGTACATATTACGCTTGTACCTCGTCCCGAGAATCGTTGTCTTACAAAGTGAAACAGTTTGTGAAACTGCGATGCCGACTTGTTCGATTTTTTGTCGTGTCGTTATTGCAGTGTGTTTAGTTATAGAGTTAGAACTTCCTCTACCACACGAGCTTTACACGCCGTGATGTAATTATAAAAATCGAAGTAAAGCAAACGATTGATATGATTAATCACATCGGAAATGCATCATGTACATACAGCTCGACAGAATTGTAATGTGGTTGTGTTAAATAATAATTAGGAAAATCGGTGAAGCTTCGCGCAACAATTTCGCAATATATCTCGAAACGATAACAGCTCTCGAGAACTATTGGAATGTACTCGAATTCTAACTATATATAATGAAATTACAGAAATTGCGCAACTGTGAATTGCGTAATTTCACGCGGAGTATTACGGACGTGACTCTTGAAATTTCCTGAAAATATATATATAATATACGATCGTAAATACGAAAATTGCATAGAAAAATGAAAAGCCGATCCAGCCAACTTGACCTAAAACTTTACGTAAATGTTTTCGGAAAACAATTTCCTGGCAGACGAGAGAATTTACGAGCTGACAGAGAAACACTTCATTTTTCCCGAGTATATACCGCATATCGCTTTAACTGCCCCTGAGAATCCATAACGTATCCCACCACACGATCCCATAAATAATATCAATATTATCGCGGAGAGAAGAGCACCTCCTAAGAAGTATGCGCAGAATGCGTCCTTATATATATATCCAACGCAGGCTGCAATTATATGCAAAATATTCCTAAACCGGATCACAGGCTCATTGAGGTTGCACAAAAGGCAATTTGCAAAACAATGCAATATTCGAAACTTGTATACCGGAGGAGGATATATATAAGGAGACTCGCCAAAGAAAACGCAGCGGCGTCGACCTCAAAGCTGCAATAATATCCTGGTAATCGACGCGAATACCAGTGTGTATTGCAGACTGCACACACACATTTATATATAGACGTGCACATAGTTGAGGCGAAAGATTTTCGACGCCGACAATGAGTCGTAAAATCTTCGACGCGCCGCGATCGGCTTCGCAATTAAGGAAAAGAACACTCGAGAGAAAAGTTTTCTCGAGAGAGAGAGGTGAGAGAAAGAAGAAGAGGAATCGAGCAAAAAATTGAACGGAAAGGATGCGAGCAACGAGAGAAATTGCCTGCATGCCTATTTGGTTTGCAGCGTGCTTGCTGTGTAAGAAATGGATGATACCGCTCAATTTTCGTATTTGAGAGCGAGTTTTAACCTCGTTATATTCGTATTTTCCTATTGCGTTACCGCGAATTCGATTTTTTTTTTGTTGTTTTCGGAACGACCATAAATATAGATGATAACTGTAAATGTTTTACTGCGATGGTATAGAATTGCAGTAGGATTTTTCAGGTTTGATTGTTGTAAAAAATTTTTGTTTAATACGTTATATAGATTTAAACAAAATGTGAAAGTGTACTATACTGAAGCAAATTATGCAAAGCTCACTATAGTGACTCAACCATACAATAATTCCATAATAATTATTGATGCATTTTTTGTTTATCAAACTAATAAATCAGAAGCCATCAGTGAAAAGCTAGTCTATACGTTCGAACGCAAGTACGGAGGCATTAGCTGCCTCGAAAGTAGGTATGAGTCATGCCAATTAATTTTATATGTAGGTACAGTATTATTTATTTTTTCTCTGCAAAGCCGGAACGCAAGTGAGGACAAATAATCAGGTTTACTTTCTTACGTAAAAATAGGAAATATTGCTTTTATCGTAAATGGGTTAAGAGAATTTTCATGGGTAAATAGAAAGTTAATACATTACGAGCTTATACTCTTGCGGCGGCACGCAAGACCAATAATAATTGATCATTAATGGTGACGGTATGTGTTTTTAACGACCACGTGTGCTGCTCCTTTAAATCAGTTTCCATCCATTAATCCACGCAATATAATAAGTCAAAAAGAGCCTCTCGATCCACTAACGACTCCACTCGTCCATTAAATTCACCACCAACGAGACACACAACAACAATAACTCGTGACTACTCTTCGCCCTCGTAAAAAGCCATCAAGAAAACGAGCTTTCCAAAACTACCCCCGAATCCATCAGCCACGCAGAGCCTAACCCCGATTTCTTTCCTTGGATCAAAGTTCAGCATAGCTCGGCGATGGCACCCAACGAGGAGGAGTCTCTTATCGGCTGCACGGCAACGCGGCTAAAAACAAAAACGGGCCGAATCCATAATCCGTGCCAGCTGGTACCGAAGGCATCACACGCCATCTCTGAAGAGAAGTCTCCTGCATGTGGTTTTCGCCCCTGGATATTCTCCCGGTGTGTATGTTAGACATGTAGCAGGTGTATATACACGAAGACAGAGGTGATGACTCGAGAAAGAACGGATGGGTTCTCTCTCTCAAAGTTTTAATTGAGAGAGCAGTGAAAGTTTTTTTTTAATGGACTGTAATTGAGGCTGATTGGTTCGTCTGAGGCTTTATTGGCTCGTAGACCGGAGGATTTTTTTTTGCTGATGCTTTATTTTTGGCCGAGGGGTCAGCTGGAAAGTGAGAAAGCTACTTTTCTTTTGATTGATGCGGCCTGGTGTGTGTGATAATTTGATTGTTATAGGATGTGGCATTTATTCGGTCATTTCATCACTGATGATGGAAAGCGCTGATGAGGGGCCTATCATCGTGTTAGGTGCCGTGATGAATGAATTTGTAAACGAGAAATTTCAGAAAACAAAAAACGCCAATTTGTGTGGATAATAAGACACAGATAATAAGAACGAATAAGGAAGTTTTATTTTTTATGAGTCGTGACGAGGCAAGAATCGAGTAGTGTTTTAAGTGCATTTTCGAAAGATGTCTTTATCGAGAAATGAAAGTAATAACGAGAATTCATTGTGATCTGTCATGAAAAAAAAGGAGTATTTTGGCGAGAAACAAGACCGAACGTTGTTATTACGCGCTAACGAGCCAGCGAGACTTGCATCAGCAAGAATTTTTCGTTCTATTGTGGTCTAGTTTTACGTTTGAGCGAAAAATAGAAATTCTCATGATGATCCGCTCGCTCAGTGGGACACTTTCACATCTCATTATTTGCGTGTCACGCGTAATCGTAAAATTATTATAATTAGTCCTCCATTCTTTTATACGATGCGTAATAAAAGCGCTAATAATTAATAAATAAAATTTATTCTTCTTTTAACGTTTGAAAAGTGAAAGCAAAGAGTTCATCTCGCTTTTTTCGAAGGATCTTACAGAGAAAGAAACATTGAAGCTATAAAAGCTAAAACACGTGACATTCATTACTTCAGGTTCACACACAGACACAGACGAATTCATTGCGTACACACGAGCTAAAAAATATGACTCATCTAAAATGTTGAATTTATATAACAATTTCCGTAACGTTTCTTTTCTTAAATGCAAAAAAAAACAAGGCGAGCGTTTCTTCTCTCCGCTTTGGAGTTGCAGAATTTCACCTCGCTATATGTATGTATATACCTATACCAACCCAAGAAATGCGAAAATAATTTTCCAAGGCATTAGAAATCCAGCTAATACATAAACTGCGTGCAATTCCTTATACACCAACTACACAGACGGCGCGATATAATAAAATAAATTTAATATTGCATAAACAACGAAACAACGCCCCTATGTCGATAAATACACGGGTTCCCGATTGCACAGTAAATTTCCACGCGCGCTTGTTATTCTCATTAATCGCCGCACTATAAATAAAAAGCAGCCCCGACTTTCATTATTTTATCAATCGACTGCAATTAACAAAACTTTCCAGCGCTATCGATTTTTCTCCCGTGAGTATAAAGCACACGCACAACACATACGAATATAATATATACATATATACATAACTCTAGGCTCGTAAATTACCCATAAAATCTCGAGCAGCCTCCTTAACTCTCCGAGAGAGAAAAAAATCGACATTTACACATCGGCTCTGTGAGAGAAATTGATAAACCGCGAGAGAGAAGAAAAACCAAACGCACGCACACGCTGGGATAATACATACATACATACCCACAGTCAAAGCAAACAAGGGCGTAGTTTATGGTTTACAGCGCTGGTGAGAGAGAGAAGAAAAACCGGAAGAGGCGAAAGTCACACGAAAAAGAAAAAAAAAATTGACTAACCAGGGGAAACCTCTTGAGAGTGCAACCAGCTCTCGCGCATCATAAACGCTTTTCGAACGCGCGTCGAGGCCGCCGCGCATAATAAAAGTACAGCAGCTCGTAATTCGCCGCGCGATAATAACGAGGAAATCCATCGTGTGCGCGAAGATCGATATAAAACATCGCGAGCAAAGAGTCGGAAAAACGAGCGACTTCCGCGAAAAGTCGCGAACCCTCTCGACTTGTATATATACTATACACTATCGCGTTGCACAATCGATTCACGCGAGCGAATGTTACTGATATGTATGCAGTCTATACCGAGGCTGAATAAAGATGTCGTTGGGAGATTTTTTTTCTTTGACGGTATCTCTAGGATATTAATTAATGTATAAGTATAAAGATGAAAGAATCATGATTGAGCAGAAAATGTATAATAATTTACTTTGATTCTATGTACGAAAGTTGTTAAATGCACACATCGGGTATAAACGACAACTGGCGTCGCTATATCATATACGGACGAACGTATCCCATTTCTCCATCAAACGATAATAAATTATTCACCTTCTCATCCATCCAACAGCTGACTACTATATACCCGAGAGCAGGTCGCATCAGGCTGATGAGTCACGTCACGCGAAATATCGAGCGTTGTAATAAAAAAACTCCGCACACACAGGATCTCTCTCCTGTATTATACACACACAGTCAGTGTACGTGCAATGCGTGCGCTGAACCTCACGTGAAAGTCATAATCACCTCTCTGCACTCGTGAAATAACTTGAGTGAAACTCGCGAAAATATAGTAGCCGCGCGCGAGATCAGGATTTTGCGCAAAATTAAGGATCTTGGGTTTGGCCGCGGAATTCTTCCCGGAGTATTTTATATTTACATCGTTATAAAGGCATATAATATGTAGGACTGACTCTCGAGAGCCACACATACACAGACACGTTTTTCTGAGGATGTGTGTGAACTGTATTAATAGCGTGAGATTAGATCGGATATAGGCCTAGATATCGATTTAACTTTATCACACTTTCTACATATATACCGCGAGCTGTGTGTGGGATTTATGGCTATCTGCTGCGCGAGGATACCACGCGCGCGTGTCTACGAAGGTATTGATTAAATATACACATTTTTCTTCTCGCTTATAGATGCGATTTCACGAGCGGGAAATCGTCGTTGAAAAGAATATAATATGTGTTTGAAAAATTCAAGATTCAGGAGATCGTGTGTTATATGGCTCTCTCTGAGTTGTTGCATGTACCTTTGGAACAAAGAACGTCAAAGCGAGTACAAAGATTGCATCGAAGGTTCCTTCTGTGAGAAAGGAAACAGGGCGCAGACATAAACGTTTACAGAAGTTACACTGTTTATGGCTGTTTCAATGTTTCCATTTATATACATATACACGTGGAGTCTCTAAAACAGCAAACGCCCTTCTATAACTGTATATTCTATTTATCTATATATAAAGAATTTCACGCTGCACTTTGGATTGTTTACACCTTCCTCGACATTTGCATATATGCGAGATGTAAAAGAAACAGAAAATTTTTCTCGAACAGTGTGTGTTTATGTTCAACGAAATCGAGTTAATGAACTTTAGCTGTTAACACGACATTGTTAGATAAAATCAGCTATATAAAAGGAGTGTGTGTGTGTGTGTTTTTTATTGCATCTAAAACCGTGATATAATACCCACTGTTGTATTGTAGGTCAAAGAACTACCTAATTTGCATAATCAAATAAAGAACGGATGTCCAGCGAAAGAGAAGGAATATATAGAATACAATTAAAGCCTCAAACCGGTCGTGCAAGGAGCTTGTTCTAAATTTTAATCATTTGAAAATGTACTTTTGTCCTAATTCTTTGCAGAAACTACCTAGAAATTAGACTTGTATTATACTGATTTTATTCTGATGATGCTGAACTGATTCGAAACTTTCTAATAACAGGATCCGTCTGCTCGAACGTGTTTTATATATAGTCGTAAAAATCACACGAACGAAATACACTAATAATTGTAACGAACTAGTTATAGTAAATCTCCTTTTGTACATCATAATTTTCATAAAAACTGTATAAAAAAGACGCGCACGCAACTCGGTATACATAGAAGCAGCCACAATAGGCGTTGCGAAAAATTGTATCGTCTGTCGCGCCAGACCAGAATATACCAACCAATGCCACAGCCGAGCGACTGCGTCCGCTCCGGCTCTCGATATACCGTTACCAGATTTTTAGCGTGGTCAACTACCACGACTACACTCGTATGTATATATATACATATACGAGAGTGAGTACAAGCATATATTATATACACACAACCCGGAGCCTATGGAAACGAGAGTGCGAGGCTCTTTCGACGCGCCCACATGCTGCAGCTGTACATTACATGTGCGCGCACGTATAGTAGATATGTGTGTGATCCCGAGGAAGGAGAGAGAGAGAAAAGGGCCGGAGAGTCGAAAATAGACGCGGGCGTTTATTCAATTGACTTATCCCCCTCCCGTAATATGCGGGCGTCGTCGCAGTCCGCGTGTTAAAGAGGAAAAATAAAATATGGGCTCGAGGGTGAAAAATAAAATGCGTTTCTCACGCGCCGCGATCGAGTTTTTATCTGATGCGCAGGAGGAAAATTGTTTTGCTTGTTTGCGATGATGAGTTGTGTTGTTGGAAAGTTATGTATATATAGCGAGAGATTTAGTGTGAACGATAGTCTACACGTTATATACTTTTACGACGAGAAGAACAGCGTTATGTTTCGCTATATATACACACACACACTCCTCTCGATTAATGCCATCAGTCGCTCGACTTTTCCTCGAAATTCCCCATAAATCCAGGAGAGAGAGAGAGTATCTGCACGCTACTCCACGAACAATAACTTGTCCATCGCGCATGAGCCCATATTTCATTGTTTATCGTTTTCTCGTCTCTCACTATACTCTCGCGAAAGTGTATATATATAAGCGGCGCAGCATAGACAGCTCTTACCCCGACGAATTCGAAGCGAAGCTGCTCTCCTCGGTCGTCGTCGTGGATCTCGTGTTGGACGAACTGTTGAAATTGCCGTTGAACAGTATGGGAACGAAGTCGAGGATTCGGGATCCCATGCTCGACGAAGTTCTGAAAGGATATATATCGCGCATATATATATATACAACACTTGCAATTTAGGAGGAAGCGAGAGCGTGTATCATTTGATGCACTTCTGAATTCTCTCGGAATTACAGGCTGTTCTCTCGACAGAGAGATAAAGAGACGGAGAATCGAAAGTGAGAGACATGCGAGAAAGTGTGTAATATGCTGGAGTTTACTTGCTAAATCGTCGAATTTGTTACGCTTTTGCTGAAAAAGCTCTCTGTTTAGTTTCTGATCTGAATTAATTGCTTTGACGATGTTAGCGTCTATCTCGATGTATTGTAAGAAATTAATTATATATTATATACTAGAACTGCATAAAATCCGCGGAGAGCGCATCGAGCGAAAAAAAAGGCAGAATAATAAGAGTAAAACGTCGATGACGCTTCCTGAAAGTTATACGAGCGCATAAATTAAACTGCACAAGCGACGTTTATAGTCCGATCTCGGACGTGCTACTTTCGCTCCGAGTCCTCCCCTGACTGCCAAATTGAAACTCGGAAATCACTGCAAATATTGAATCGATAGCGCTTTATCGTGTATATTATATAAAGGTTTTTGCGAAATCAAATCGTTTACTATATATCACGGCAATTTATTTCTATATAAATAAATAATATTCAATCAGTTGAGTCATACTGTATTTGGAATCCGATCAGTGCGAATGGCGATGTTAACGATTCGTCGCCATTTATAGGATTAACTTCATCATTATCCGTAGTGTCTGTCGTAAGATTCGACAAATCGCTGTCATTTCTTCGGTTAGTCGATTCATCTAAACTCGTACTTCTCATTTCTCGGTCGTTTGAAAGTTCGCCTAAACGTATACACATATCGTTAATTTGAAATTACGAATGTAACATACTCGGGTATAAAAATTATCGTAAAACGATTCTGCTAAAATTAAGATAAATATTATTCACGCTCGCAGCAATCTAATATAATTCTAAAAATTAATTTAAAAAAAGTTTCACCGATTGACACGAGCATATAGAGAGGCAATAAATAACGATCCGATCTCTGCAGTCCATGCCAATAAATACCTTATAAAAGTGTCTATCGCGGATAATATATTTCCTTGGAAAGCAGAAATTCGGAGTCTCTCAAAACGTGCCGCCGCCGACGATATGCGCACGCATATACGTTGAGAGATTAAAATTCCATCGAAAACCGCTGCAGCAGCAGCAATCGTATCCCGCGATACACGTCTAATATCTCTCGCAGATCGCGCGCGCGCGCTTCAAAAGGCAGCAGAGAAATTATCGTTCGCGAAATGAATGAGTAAATTACGAGCAGCCGCGCCGCGGAGAAATTAAAAGGCTCGCCGGGAAAACGCGCGGCGTGCGTAATTCGCGTCCCGCAGTGAGAGAGAGAGATATATAAGTTGCATGCGCCGAAACGGGGCTATGCCATTTAACGCGAGTTTCATTCCGTTTACGGAGCGGCGTTCGACGACGTTCGCTCGGTATAGCCTAGATACCTTTTTATCTGTTTCGCTATTTTTTTTTCTTTTATATAGAGGCATGCGTGAAATATTTTTTTTCGATTTGTCTTTTTTTTTATAGGGAACATTGACTCGTGTAAGGAGAATAGTATAGCTATATGTTAGCACGGGGTGAGATTCTAGGTTTATTACTGACGTTAAGTGTGTGGTATTGCGGATCGACTGCACTTTGCTTTTTATTATGCGGGGAGTGTTTTACTGGCGAGATATTCGTCCGAAACTGTAAAGCTGTCCGCATATAGATTATGAACGTACTTTGACCCGGTATGTGAAAATATTAAAACTTTACTGTTGGTTTTGTAATCCTTTTACGGAGGATCTTATAAGTACTATCTTTACACAAGTAAATAATTATTCTTCGGATGGATGCAAATTAAAAAAAAAAGAATTAAAGAAGCACTTGCACAGAGAAGAGAGAGAGAGACAGCTGTCAGCATAGATAAGAGGAAAAATCCAGCTATTTTGCTGAAATGGCGGGAGGTTTAAATTTAATTTAAAAAATGCGTCACTGAGAGGACTTGAATTGTGCTGAGGGTACCTGTATTCAAAGAAGGCACTGAATCGACTGTCGAGAACGAAGACGTTCCGGGGTCAAAAGAGCTTGAAACAAGATTACTTTCAATGAGATTATGCGGTACGCCGGGCTTATTTTCTTGGCTCTCGATGCGGGAAGCGTTTGTTTCATTAGCTGAGTTATTTTCTGCAGACTCTGTATAGAATTAAAATAATACGTTTATAAATACTTAATACGTGGAACGTGAAATGAATTTTTTTTTCTTTTTCATCAACTAAATTATACATATTTTTTCTGAAACCCACTTATAGTTTTATTTACAAAAAAAAATTAGAGATTCGAATGATAAGATACCAAGAAAAAGTATAAGCACTGCATCATCTATATTTCCCTTATAAATACGCGTACATAATACAGTCGCAATCTCTCAAAGATCTCTCAAAAGCTATATAGTTAAATACACCCCGCAAAAGCAGAGCAATAGTGCTGTAACGAGCAGTTTGGGGGACTATTACCGTTGAGCTTGTGCTTGACTAGATCGTCGGTGATAACAGCAGCAGCGGCGGGTGGTAGTTCGTCTGGAGGAGTTACCCCCGACGTCGAGGCGTCGTCCTCGGCTGACGAAGTTGCCGCCGATCCCTTTGACGGTCTACTCGCTTTTCTCGTCTCTCTCCACTTTACTAGCGACTTGAGCCGGCTCGACGAGAGTCTCGATCTAATCTGCTCAGACATTTTAGCGAATATTGCAGCTTCGGGGCTTGAAATGTGTTTTTATTGCTCTCTTATTATGAGTATTGCGTTTTTTGTGTATAGTCAGCGGTAATAAATTTAATTTATAAATGAAAATGATGATTTTGTGAGGAAAATTTGTACGAAATACATTCTCAAGGATTTGCGCGCAAAGATCATCGAACCTTCAAGAAATAACAATTTGTGAAATAACCAGTTATTTAATTTAATAATTAGCGACTATCTAGATAACGAGAGAGATAAGATATGGAGGCGTATAGAATAAGATTTCGTGAACATATAAAACTTTATCTCTTCCGCCGTCGTATCTCGTCAATGGCAATATTCGCAATTCTTGTAGTTAAACTTCTTGTTGTGTGACGCAGCCGACAAAGCGACGGAGACAATTGCTTTGCAACGCGCTTGAATGCAAAAACGAATAAAAGAAAGCCTTTGGGAGCTTGTATATAACCTTACAAACGATGACAAACATGGAGTCACACAACGATGATGACTCATGTTTGAGAAATGTTATTCCCTCAATTGCATGATCCCTTATCGTGATAGTTTAATAAGGCATAACTGGTTAAAGGAATTTATGAATAGATTTCATCAGCGATATGCAGTGAGAAGCTTTATAATTTTACTTTTATATAATCAACGATGAGTATTTGTTTAATAATAGGCTTTTACAAATATGCAGTATGTAAACAACATATTTTTCGTTTAACCATATGATAAAGAAATTTTTGTTTTCCTCTTTCAAAAGTAAGCAGCGAAACTGAATTTCTCTCATCACTTTTACACTGCAGCGTATTAGCAACTTTCAAAAGTTTTGTTGTCTTTAAAACGCGACTCGAGTTAAAAGTAAAACTCGTATGTTGTATCTTGTCTACAACTTTCGAAGTGCATACTCAGAAAAATAAGGACTCAGTTAACTCCGTGCGATGAACAATGAAACCATGTAATTACTTGCAAATTCTATACACAGTAAGAAAATGCAGAATTCCAAAAATTCAAAAAAGAATATCTCATACACCGCTAATCAGAGACACAATACACAGTCTCATTCTCTCTTTTTGCGACAAAACGATTTCACATGCGTGTTTGTGCTTGAAAGAGATGAAAATATCAAGTTTCACTCTGCGAATGTAAGAGGCCTCTCTCTTATTATTACAGTAATTTTAAAATAAAAAAAAAAAATTTACTCAAACTATTAAAAATTCAAAGCTAGTCCCTACTTCCAGTAGGTTAAGTTCGCGTCCCAAACTTTAACGCAAACGAGACACTTCCCAACCTCCTTTTTATTCTAAAAACGAATTCCGCTCACGATTTCGAAGACTATGCACAGCAAATTTACCCTGTCGCGCAAGTTCGAGAGCACCGATATCCTCTCAACTCCCGAAGAAGTAGTAGCGGCATCGGCAGCTGACGCTGCAGCAGAATACGAGGACGTCGACGAGGACTGATCCTTCCTTCTGCCCGACGAGTCTAACTCCGCGTCGTCGCCGTTCATCCCGTCCACATCCTCTCTCCTTTTGCACACTCGTCAACTCTGTTTTTGGTCGCTTGCCAACATAGGATTTTTTTTTAGGCTATCGGCGTGACAACGGCGTTCTTTTGTTTTATATTTACGGGTTTGATATGAGAGAATGTACTGGATGGTTTTATTAGTATTATTTTTTTTGTCATCTCTGCAGCTTTGTTAGTTTTAGGTCACCGATTGTTCGACAGGCTTTTTGTGTTATTGACCTCTCGAGTCTTCCTATTAATTTTACAAAGCTGGAATATTAAATTTGATCAGTGAGAAATTGAAAAGTAAACTTTGTCCCTCGGCATCTCGGATTTTCGTCGCATGTGTGTATAAGGGAAAGGCCGTATGGTGACCACATGCTTTCTTTTACGCGCCGGGGAACATCTGCAAATCCCTTCGCAGTCAAAGAGGTTCTGACCTGGCCTCCAGTAATACCCCCCGAACTATACCTATATTATAGGCACCGCGTGCATTAGCCACTCTGTACTATAAAACTATAAGTACACTACTCTCTCGCGCGAAAGAGAAAATCAATTTTTATTAGACTGAGCACTACAAATGTTTTTCCAGTATAAATAATCGGTGTGAAATTATATTTCCACGCAGCCTACTTGGAAACAATAAAGAATACAATTCGAACGCACAATTTATAACAATCGTATCTCGTATCGGAATATCGCATAGTTATCATCGGACACTCATTTAAAGATCTCGAGAGATTCTATAGATCGTCAATCGATTGCGTCGATCATCCGACGCTTGGCTTCGAGATTCTTCCATAGTAGTATTTTATATTATACACGTATATAGAAGAGAAATTAAAAAGCAAAACACAAACATAACGATTATCTATAGCAGCTGCATTTACAAAGTAAGTCGCGATCGAAGAGAGAGATCTCCTAGCGTTATCTTTCCCCATCCCTCCCCCACCATTATATATATATATTTCTCGAACATTGAAATCGACCTTGCTCCAGCTTACTATAAGCTGCTGCCCTCGTGAAAGCTATTACATATACACAATATCTCGAGTTTACGCCTATATGCACTTGGCTACTATCGCTCTCGGAAAGTTGCTGTCTAAGAACTATATGTATATAATTTTTGCAACGAGTGTCTATAGTTTTGTTTAGCAATACATATATACGCAAGGCGCACGAAACGTGCAAGTTTATGGATTCGCTTTCATTGCTCGAACGAGGATAATAAGATTGATAAGAGGATTAACGCGCGAGAGAGTTATTATCAAGCTTTATCATGTGGAAACTTGCATACAATTATACACCGGCATGTATATCTCACCTGAAAGTTTAATTATCGACTCTGCTGACGTCAATCCGCAATTTTTTATATTCGCGCAAGCGTCGATTACACTCCACAATATATAGCAGTAAAATAGAAAGCTCGAAAAGCGAATATCGAACACACACACACCAGTGTGTCGCCAGCTGCGGTGCGTGACATTTTAACAACAACGCGGGTTTCCGCGCGCGAATTTCGTACGTGCTTGGTTAGAAAAATTACGTAAACTCGTGTTGCACGGCAGTGTTGTCTCTTGCGTTTGGAAAAAAAACCTTGAAAATCGACGGGCGTTCGCCGAGTGATGTATATATGTATGTATTATAAAGAAACGCGGTGAAAGCAATGAGAGAATTATATTCTTTCACAGCTGCGTTATCTGCAGCTATCGGATGCCGCTATAATATGCTTGCGTATACGCGCGATCAAACCTTGCCTCGTCATTATAATTTTGTGCAAGTTATATTAGATCTGTGTGTGTGTGTAGTCGTTGTTTAGATTCTACACGATAATTAACTTTTTAAATGGACGAAAGAGAAAATTCGATCGGCATCGCGGTGTGTCTTAAAATGATTTTCTATATAGGATATACTGCAAGTCTTTTCTTTATTTTACTCTTTGGATCGGCTTTCGCTTGATTGTTTTAGAGCGCGCGGTTATTTATACTTTTATGGTCGGCCGATAGTGTCGAGAGTTTACTATTGAACCGAAAATACTACTACGGAAAGTCAGCTGTTTCTGCGCCCCGTGAATCAGCACAGTGATTCATAACTGGTCAATTAGATTATTTATGCGTCTACAAATGATTCAGAATTTACTATCGAAAATATACCGTCTGATTGTTGTTCTTACTTTTCGAATAATTCCACATTTTTTACATTAACGATAAAACAAGTTAACGAAAGAACTATCAATCGTAAAAAACGCAGCGCAAGATACCGCCGAGTTGAAAAAAGTCTGTCCATCATAAAAAGATTCGTAGAAAATAGCAGTTTCTGCAAAGTATTACTTATAGGTATATACGAGCCGATAATTATACGTAGCGCGCGTACATACGTTTCAGCAGAATGAAAACGTATGATTTTGATGTATATATTTTCTTAACATTTGCTTAATAACACGCTCCATTGTTTACGTGCATATATATCGTAAAGGATAATCCAACCTCTTGCCTGTGTGAGGATCAATCAAAGAAACGCTGTGTGTCAAAATCGTATAGTCACACACAGCACACCCACCCAATTTCCATTTCCGACGTTGTATAGTCGAAGGCACGTAATGCTGTCTTTTTTACAGATCGATGTTTTGTATACAACACGTTGGAAGAAACGGCGAAAAGCAGCTCCTTGCACAATCGACGACATTAATCAATCGTCATCTGCTGATGACTGAATTCATCTTTCTTTCTGTAGGCAATAAATTAATTTTACCATAACGATCCAAGCACACATCAATATATAATACAAAGCGTCAGCCGTGTATAAATCGAATTATGCAAAACATCGTAAAACCCGTCAAACTTCAATTTACAATTCGAGCAACCCACGCCTAATAGCGAAAAAAGAGCGTATTATAAAAAAACACAAAAGAAAAGTACCTATAAAGTGGCTTAAGGTCGAGTTCGCTCTCACGCGTCGTCGGCCAAAGAGAGAGAGAGACTCTCCGAAATCAATAAAACGAGCTCGAGAGCTCTCGCGGTGCGGCTCGTTGCACACCTGCGCCTCCCCCTCGTCGGTCGTGAAGAAAAAAAAAACGTCATCGCGACAACAACTTTGGCGTCATCGTCGTATAGACATCATACACACATACATATAACATCAGAGAGAAAAGAAAAGCCCGCAGCTGAAAATCATTGTCATGATCGCTCACCGGATATGCGTAAGGCTGGCAGGGCACGTAGAATTCTCGGCTCATAATAATACTGCTACCGCTGTTTTAGCAAAGTCGTCGTCGGCTGCCTGCTGATGAGGAAATGACGAGGAAGCTGATGATAATGCTGACGACGAGGATGGCATTTGCAGTTGCTGCAGGAGGCAGCTCGAAGCCGCTGCTGGGGATGTGTCAGAACGCCGCTGGCGCCATCTGGCTGCCCACATCGCCGCTCGCACCAGTACAACTACTTGGCTGCAGCCTGCTGCTTATGTGTTGCACTATGCTGCTGCTGCTGCTCCTGCTTGTCACGAGGCCGATGAACACTGGACGACGACGACGGCGTCTACTCGAGGAGCCATCGGTTCTTGCATTCTGTTGAACCAGTGCTTCCCAAGCTATGTAATATTACAAGGCCGAGCGCGAATAGCTGGGTGGAATCGATGACACAAAGGAGGCCGCGCAACGGGACGAGCGCGAGCACTGCTGTCAAAATCACGAAACACACTGTTTTGCTGTCCGATTTTCTCTCAAGAATGACAGTGTTGTCGCGCGTATATATAACCTGTATCACACGCGGGACGACTGACGTCTGGGAATCGCGAGGTGTAACTACACACACTGTATAAATCTATATACACCGCAAACTCAATGGAATATATAAGCACGGAGAGCCACGCACGAAGCAACTCACTGGCGCTCGTCGAGCCAGACTGACGATGATACGCTCGTGTCGCTACGCGCTGCTCCCTATCGTTCCATATCTATCTCCGTCTCTCTCGCACCTTCACGAGTTTCCTCGGTGAATTCCCCTCTCGGACAGCTTAGATGGAGGCATTGTGGGGGTGGAATATATGGTTACTCGCTACAGTCGAGACGGAGCTGGCGCCATCTGTTGTCGTGGTCAGGAGGTGTAGTAGAATGCTGGAGTGTTGGTGCGGTAGGATTCGATGTCGTGTCGGTAAGTGTATGAGCGAATGGAATTTTACAGTGATTATAGAGCTTGTTAAATATGATTAGGAGAAAATCGATCTGGCCTTTGTTTATATCTTGGACAGAGGCTTTGAGTTTGTTCTTGAGACTTTGGTATTATTGTTTTTCTCTATTTTATGGGGAATGCAAAAGATTTTTGAACGATTTTTTTTCCTTGTTATAATTGTGGGTGAGCTTGTTATAGCATAAAGCTATTGAGATTAGGTTACGATTTGAATTTGCACCTAATTTTGCTTATATTTTTAAACGTGATCGAATTACTTCGCTTTTATTCGAAAAGTCAATCAAATTTTACGAAAATATATCCTTCAAAATGAACTATACAAAAATCTTTTCATAATTGATTGTATATGTTGGCTTTTTAATTAACGTTTAAAAGCTATATTTGTAATATGCAATTTAATTGATCCTATAATTGTTGCTCAAACATGAGTTTTTAAACATTTCTTTTAGTTTATAATTATTATTAATAAAAAATCTACGAAATAGATAAAAGACCGCTTATTATATTTATTGAGGCTTTAAAAGCTCTATATTTAATTATTCTTAAAAAATTAAGTTTTTTGATATCCGTTTTGTTGTACTTGATAAAACCTCAATTAAACGATGAATACTTATTGATATAGATTTGTCTTTAATGAAAACTATACATCTGTATGTACAAACACTATTTAAAAAAAAAAACAAAAATACATACTCCGGCCTACCACGAAACAACAGAAACACAGCTAATACAAAAAACAAGAAAGCAACTTACAATTTTCCAATCTCAGCAACATTCAAAAAGTCCTCCCCAATTCGTCACCCACCAACACACATTCATCATCATCAAAATCACCTCGTCCTTTCTACACAACGAGCTTCTCTCAAATCGCACATCTCGATCATCAGCATCGACCTACCACCTGCAACACCTGCGTCATTACCGTTCGAAAGTGAATCGCCGGCTTCCATCGGTCGCGTTAAAAACGCACCGACTCGTCGCAGCGGCGGTGAAATCAATCGCCGACAAGAAAAAACGCCGTACTGCTGCTGCGGCGACGACATTGAACTTTCGTTTTCGACGTTTTTTCCCGGCGGTAAGCAGCAGCTTGCACTTTTTTCCTCGATTCTACAGCCGAGGATCCTGCCGCCGAAATCGTTGTCCTCGTCGCTGCAGCAGCAGGTTGCACTTCTCGTCGTTTTTTGCGCTGATGATGGACACTCGTCGCTTTCCTGATGACTCGACTGCTTTCGACACTCGACGGCGTTTCTCTTGTGCTGCTGATGGCGAGCGCAGTGTAAACTGCTTTTTTCGAAAGATTGCGACCTTCGTTTGAATAAAAACAGATTCGATTGTAATATATAATAATATAGCTTTTGTATACTATACTTTAATTTTTTTAGTATTTCTAAACGAAACCACTCCATTCAATTAGCCCAAATTAACGGAAAACTATACCTTAATTGGCAGCCTTCCACGTTGTACGGTATATTGCCTTCGCTCGAGCTATCCGCGTTTCTTTTTTCCGACCTCGAAGCTACTCGCTCTTCGTGCCGTAAAAACTGCTCGCAGGATTCAACGGTTTTCTGCGTCTCGTTATCTGCTGCCGTCGATGTGAACTTGAAGCTTCCGACTTGCGGCAAAGGAAACTCGTCGCTCAGTTTATAGAAGCTTGGATCGATGAATCCAATTCTCCCTCTGAGATCCATCGCGCGAAACTCCGCCAAAAGTCTGGACAGTCTGAGGTTCAAGGGTTGAAGTTCGTAGTCGATTCGCAGGATCGATTCGACCCCGTTGCAACGAGACGATCTTCGCGAGAATTGAGACTTGTTATGGGATGATGAAGCGTTGATTATGGAGACAGGTTCGCCTTGGCTCCGATCGGTGTTACTGAAGCGACTAGGTCTCGAAAATAGCTTGTCGTAGGTGACCTGTGCGAGATTCTCGATTATCTTGTTCTTCGCTTCGCTCATGGTAGTCACGATTTCCGTTACTTTTTTCTTATCATCCGGAGTCGATAATAATTCCTGATGCGTCAAAGTTTCCCGAGAATAAGAGGCTTTGACTGAATTGGACGAGGTATCCCGGTAGTCAGGGTCTATTTCACTCGCTGTAATCAACGAACCGTCCTCAGCTCGTGGAGTTGGATAAAATTTATTCTGAATAGACTCTGGAGCGCCGAGAACTTCATTGACGAAGTCGGAAATCGCTCGACTCTGTTGGGACAGACAAGTGTCGCTCTTTATGCTCAATACGTATCCGTTTGCTCCGATGGATACAGTAGAGGATTCTCTCATTGCTTTGTCGAGTAAAACCGAGCTCGATCGACTTGCGAGGACGTTGTAGTTGGGAATATCCGATGAACATGATGATGATGGTGAAATTCGAGAATTGCTGTCGTTGGCTACTGACGTTCCGCGAGGACTGAGTAACTCGCTCGACGTTTCGTAATCGCAGTCGGATAGTGTGTACGTCGATGCAGCGGTCATTAGCGCTGAAGATCCAAGGCTCATCTCCGAGTTGCTGAAATTCGTTTTTGCAGAACCGAAAACACTCATTTTTGTTGTTCTTCTTTTTTTTGCGAATTCTTTGACTGCTAATTTTCTTTTTAGTATTAGGTGTAGATTTTATACAAGCATGAATTTTGAATTGACGTTGCGTTTTGTCTTGTGGTGCTTATCAAAACTTACATGATATCTTTGGTTAGAAAATGCAAATGAGATATAAATACCACAGACTTTATTGTTAGTCACACTCTGAATGTGGCTAGGCATTGAATAACAAATGATTCAGAAGCGATAGTGCAGTGATTCGAAGTATATAACTGTAGACAATGCGCGATAAATTATGAAATAAAAACGTTTAATACATTATGACGTACTCTGTACACGGTGTATAAATACGTATATACTTTATTTTTTTATTTTCGGTTAAATGAATTTTGAATGACAATTCTAGAATTCTATAGTACAATAATATCATCTTTACTTTAGAAACGTAAAACTTTCATACTTATAGTTTCATTGCTTTCTAGACCTCGAACAGCCGCATTTATTATTACTCGTTTTTGGCATGCGTTTACGCGACGAGTATTTATTTTTCGATGCGAAAACAATATTTTTTGGCAACAGCAAATCATCCCATGCTATTTCCACCTCGTCTTTATCGCATTTCCTTGAATTTTCTTTGTCATCGATTTTGATATTGGGATCAAACAAAATAGCGTGCCAAGGAATTTCCAAGGAGGAATCACACTTTTTCATATTTGTTTTAGCTCTCTCGGAATCCACGGTACTTGTTATCATTAGATCCTCCCACGGTAACTGCACAAACTCACAAGATTCCTTCTTTGCCAGTCCACCTTCTCTTTCTTCCGCAGTTGCCGCTTTCTGAAACGGTAACAAAAATTTAAATACCCTTGACATTATTTTTAGAACGATGATCTTTTAAATTCAATTTATATGAATGTAAAATTTTTGAAATTGTGTACAAATAATTCTCTATAGTAATAATATAACTTCCTAAGATTTGCACTATAACGATCTAGATTTTATCATCAAAAAAGGATAAGTTGCATATTTTGAACTGATGAGACATTAAAAAAAAAGTGTGTTACTAACTCAACGCAAGTGTGTATACCTCTTGAGTTACTTTACTACTTTCGATTTTCGCTAAGTCAGCAGCGCCTAAGGCAATATCCTTCCAAGGAAGATCAATGTCTGAACTGCTTTGAGAAGACACTTGAGAAAACTCTTCTCGAAGATGCTGCATGTAAGGTTCGTTATAACATTCCTCATCCCTGTTGCATGCTAATGTTTCCTTTAATCGTGTGCATCGTTCTCTTAACCTTCTATTATTCAACTCCCTTTGTCTCCTTCTGGAGCAATTACAATTTTGCAATTGATTGTTCATTCTTGTTTGTACGTTATTCTGAGGGTTTTTTTTATCGTTTGGTTATATATAATTGTTTTTATTTTACTTATTTTTTTGTTTGAGGAATATTTTTAAATTCCCCATGATTTTCAATCTACACACGCGGTAACCTAAAATTTAATGCAATAATTTCGTACTCCTAATCCGCGTCATTTGTTTCACTAATAGGTATAGGCATGATCCACGTGCGAATTACAAAAGTGTCTATATGCAAAAATATTTTCAATTTATCAAACTGCTATAACGTTTTGCAACATATAAACCGACGAGAAATAGGAAGCTTCGAACAACAGAAACTGATAAGCTACAAGCATTCGTCAGAGCATTCTTTTCATCAACAGGAAAATTCGCACGCCGCCGAAGCGTTTGAATAAAGTTCTCATCAAAGAGAACATTATGTCATCAAAGAAAAATGCTTTCGTAATAATAGATCAATAGATACGAATAGAGAAGTGAAATACTGTTTAGAAACGTCAACCGAGGCAAAATAAAAAACTAAAGTTTTGAAAAATTTCGAATGTATTCTACGTCAATGGACGATATAAACTCGTATTACGTTATTTATGTATGTATACTGTTGATTCTTATTGTATTTTTAATGTCAGACTAAGCAGACGTTATACTTTCCTTTGAAATGAAATTTTTTTAAAGAACAATAAAAATCCAATAATGCTAATCTTATTCGAATCTCCCGCCATATAACAGAGCCATCTAACGAGTAGCCAGGTCGAATTTTAAAACTCGTTCGATCATCGCTCGCATGGAATAATTAATCAAAAATTCGCAACGTCAATTTCGTACAACTGGCCGAACCCACGTCGAGTTACTTTCCACGACTCACACGCGTCTCCGTTAACCATTTCCTCCTTGCATCATCATCCGCCTCGAAGAGATTCCCGTTTCTGTCCACCTCCACCACATCGCCGAAACCGTAAAAATAAATCGTAACAGCTATATGCGCGAGAAAAAGAACAGGGAACATATATAACGCGAGAGTGAGACAAATATTCCTCGCGCGCGAGCGCGTCCTCTGCAAAGTGCGCCTCTCTGATATTATATCGTCACTGCGACTATAAATTGCGTGTACCTATTATACATATATACGCTATATTGGGGAAAGCGAAACTCTCTCAGAGGGGGAAAACGCAATGATGACGATCACCGGGAAGGCGAAGCGATGACGAGGTCCCTTTGTCTTTTAATGCGCACAGGGCTCCTGACTTATATTTTACGTGCTTTATTTTAAATTACTTGTCGAGTATTCCTAATACTTTAAAATTTAGATGAATTCAAAATCATTTAGACATACAGCTGATTCATGAAATAATTAATAGCTTAGAGACTTATGGCTCTTGTACCTATTGTTATAAACTAAAGATCAGTTTTAATGTTGGAATCTTATAGGAGTACAAAAACAGCAGTGTGTCTTCTTTAATATTGGGAAAAAAATCCCGTGTTAAATAAATAATCTCGTAATAATAATCAGCAGTCTCGCCGTCGGTAATACGATCCCATAATTTTCCCAGGTTTGTTTTGGGAAAATTTTTCCAAACTATTTATACTTTACGGTTTCGGAATGAAGCTATCCGTGAGAGGGCAAACACGACGATGAGCAGCTCGACGATGAAGTCGGACAAAATAACACATTATTGTTTATGGTAGACAATGATAATGAAAAATGTTCTGTGGATGGCTCAGCTGAGATGTGAACATTGGCTACACAAAACTCCGATTTTAGACTTGTTAGCGGATATCTGAAAATAAAAAGTGATCACAAAGTATTTGATCTTTTAATTCGGGCATGCATTTGATATTTAAAGATAGGGAAAATTCAATTATAACATCCCTAGGAAATTTTTCCACATGTCTTAAAGAAACTTATCTGATCATTGTCGACGACAATACTCTCGAGAATATTGAACAAGGATCACCAACTTCGACTTTGTAGTCGCACCCACACCGACAGTTCGTGGAAAAAGTCCCAAACGATGTGTACCTCGATGTGTACTTCAGAAATGCTACAATCACGGTTGTTATTCGGCAGGTAGGTATACGGTCCGCGAGGAAGTTCATCATCCAATCGCGTCCAGTTATAGGACTGTATACTGAGCTAGTAAAAAAAAAACAGTTTGTCAAGCATATATATTTTTATCAGCTGTGAGGGCAACTATTATATTAATGATTGAATTACTTACAATTAAAAAGCTATGAATTCCATTCTAGTTTGGATAAGAAACAGGGCTCCAAAGAATATTTTCTATTAATTTGGGAACTAAGATGCTGGAATGATAACATTATATATAAATTCAACAATGATAAAGAATTATTAGTTAAAATGTTTCCAAAAACTTTTATAATACTTTGAATGTGTACATACTGACACAAAATGAAAAGATGATAAACCCATTAAAACCAGTATCAGATGAAATGTTTTACAAAAATTGCAAAAATAGCTTGATCAATATTTAAAAAAATTGAAAACACAAAAAGTTTTCTGTTAATATCCTCCACAAAATAAGAATTAAAAATTGGTCAATGGATTAATCTATTTATCTATTTAGCAACCAACCCTTCATATAAGTTAATACTGAGTAATAATTCTTAATTACTAAACATCTAGTCTTATTTATTATTTGCTTAATAATGATAAACAAGATGATCTTTTCCATTATAACTGGTTCTTTAATGCAAAAACGTATTTTCCATATTTATCATCAATTTATACTATTATTTTTGATAAGGTGAATCTTCTAGAATAATGCTTGTATCGGATACCTGTATTCATCAATAAAATTGAGTAAATGCCTTTTGTAAGTTAAATAATTTCTTCTGACATCTTTCCTTCATTCAAAGCTTCTTCTAAACAGATTGCAAACATCTTAGAAAATAATCTTTACTTTGAAACACATATTATATATTCGACTTCATTGTAGTATGTCGTATTAGAAAGAGCTGCAGTTAGTATTCCAACACTTTACCTAAAAAATGTATTTGGATTACTAAATAAATTATTAAATATGTGAGTCATTATCATACATTTATTTATTTAAAAGAGTGCAGTAATTATCCATATGAGATATTCGAGTAGTAACAGACTTGACAGTATCAAAGGGAGCAGACATTTAAAAAGTGGCTACTATAATATCGCTGGTTTTTAAACGTTCAAAATTACCTTGATTTCATTGTTATTAGGTTTTTCATGAGAAACTTTTGTTTGAAAATTTGCCATCCTCTTGCACGTCTCAGAGCAACTAATATATACCTATATATCGTGTAACGTTACAAACAGGCAGCTCCACCTATACAAACGTATCCAACATGAGATATCATTATATACATATATATATATTATACATTTGCAACGACGGACGACGACGACGACGACGACGACGTCGGAGCTATATAGGTATAGAAAAACACACGTATAGCCTCACGCACACACGCGAGAGCGACGACTGATCCCTTCTCTCTCGCTCTGCAAAATCGAGCCGCAAGAGACAGAGACGGAGATAGAAGCATCAGGCGCGTGCGTGTATCGGGCTATCGGGCCGCCGCCGCCGCGCCGCCGGCCACTCGCGCAACCCGCACCCGCTTACACTACTCTCGTACGTGTATTATCTCGCGCTATATGTATATGTATATATACAGCTTACAACAGGCCTTCAGTCCACGCTAGTGTAGTATATACTGTATAGTCTTTGGCGAGAGACACGCAGAGTCAGAGTCGTGCGCTGCTGGTTGTATATACACGTACTATATTATATATATATAGAGACACACACAGAGAGACTCGCGTGTGCACGGGAAAGAGAGAGATAAAGAACAGCACACTGCACAGTGTAGTGTGAGCAGGCAGGCTTTTCGTCGAGCGAGCGAGTGAGTCCGCGGCGCGCCGTGCACGAAAAAGCGCGGAGGACATCTTGAATCGCGTAGTGGAACGACGTTTTAGACGGCAGCCATCTTGCAATCCCTAATCAAAGATCTCCTCTCTTGTGCGCTCTGTGCGGGCCAAGCGGCTTTTCACGTTTCCTCTGAGCTGTGTCCCGGGCAATAGCCGGATTCCCAATTAACACACAACACAGCCCCTCAAATGGCTCTCAAGCGGATCAACAAGGTACGTGCTGCATGTCTGCCGCTTGCACCCGCGGTAGCTCCTCTCTTTCCCTTCGCCTCTACCTACTGCTGCTGCTGTTACTACTGAACTTGCTGCTTATTCGCGCTATCCCTCTCTCTCTCCCCCGTCCCGATCTTCCCGACTCCGCCTGTCCACCAGGTCCCCTAGAGCCGCATTTTTCCGGTTGTATCGTCTCCCCGAGTCCTTCCGGAGCGTTATCCGCCATCATCGCTGCAGCGGTCTCGCGCGAGTCGGAGCCCCGAACCGCGGCGCAGTGGCGCTGACGTTTTCGCCCCGGAGCCGACGACTCCAAAACACATCCACGTCGGAGTCGAATTCGCTCCGGCTCGCGCGAGAGCCCGCCGAGGCGCGGCCGAGGACGCTTGACCTCGGCAAAGGCCGACTCCTGGTGCTCGGCCTTCGTCGAGGCGGCAGAGCCTCACGTGTCGCGGCCTCGGGTCGCTCGCGAGCTGGATTGCCGGAAGTAACGTAAAACCCGTGTGGCGGGCCTACCGCCTGCCAGCTCTCTCGAGCACAGCGTATGCCTATGTGTGTATATATATAGAAGCCGCTCACACGTACAACACACGGCGCGAGAGCTATAGATAACTCGGAAATCGTTGAAATTCCCCCGATGCTATGCGGCTCTAGGCCCTGGCTGTGAGGCCTTCCTCAGGATACTGATGCTCGTGGTCAACAACTAGCTCCCACTCCTTGGCTCCTCGACAAGAGAATCCAACAACTGTGTTGATGAACATCATGATGACTCCTCGCTCCCTGGACTCCATTATGAGTCATCGTCGCTGCTGTTGATTCTCTGGCGAGTAGGACAAGGATGATCCGGATCTCTGCACTCCGGGCAACTGCTTGCTCTTCCCTTTGCTCATTCTGCTTTATGAATAAAAACATGCCGATTCACTCTGCTCGACTTGCACACAATGAACCTAGTGCAATAGCTCTAGAGATAATTTTCTCGTTGATTGGATCTGTTAACTAGTTCGATACTCATGCTTGATTTATCTCTTTGCAGGAACTCCAAGACCTCGGGAGGGATCCACCTGCACAATGTTCGGCTGGTCCCGTTGGAGATGATTGTGAGTCTTATTCTAGTATACATGGACTGATTTACATTGTTCACTCCTTATAAAGCAAACTTTTACATCTGTACACATTGGCATACTGAGTGCAATTTTAGAGTTATACTTGTAAGAGTTGTATATAGCTAGGAAATAATGCTCTTTGAGACTCCTGTTTCCAGCAAAATAGATGTCTTAATCTATTAATCACATTACCGAGCAGCTTATTACAACTCATTATCTAAATGAAAATCAAAAATAGAGGTTTTTGAAGCAACTTTAGTAAATATGCTGATGTTGCATATGTTGATGAAATGCCAATTTGTATATTGATTTAAGAAGCAACACTTGTACTTTCTTTTTGTAATTTATAAAAAATTATTCTGAAGGGTAATTAAAAAAATTTTATTAAAATTGACTAGTTCCAAATCGATAAAAGAATCATTTTATATTTATTCAAGAATACACTTGCATAACTTACTCACTGTCTATGATTGTTATATCAAACTGTAGAGATGAAATGAAATGTATCATAAATACTTGTATTTTGTTTGAAAAAAAGTTAATTCTGTGAATAATTACATGAAAGTTGTGAAGAAATATGAAAGCGTAATTTGTTTCACAGGTACGGATTTCATGATCAAATAAAGTTCTACTTTGTTCTTTGTGTAAAATGCTGCATTTCGTTTAAATTTCTTTTTCAGAGAAAGAATTCTGCATAAAGTGCTTATTATTATTATTATTTTATATTATTTAAAAAACAATATGATGTAACACTCAATGTGCATGTCAGAATTTGCTTTGTCAACATTATTTTTTTTTTATCAAGTTTCTGTTTTTATTTACAAAATATATTTCATATCTTACAGTATTTCACTGGCAGGCAACAATTATGGGCCCAGTAAGTATTTAAGCATTATGTAATTTTGCTTTTTTTATTTTAAAACTATAGAAATCTTACAAAAATATCTTTTTTCACAGCCGGACAGTCCTTATCAAGGAGGAGTCTTCTTCTTAACAATACATTTCCCTACAGACTATCCGTTCAAACCTCCAAAGGTATTTGAGTATTTTATATAATGTTACAGTTGTTAGCTTTAAGTAATATGAACCCACATTGTTTTTCAATCATTGTTAGAGTATCATTGAGATTAGAAACTGTATGAGTCATAGAAAGTACATTGACATACTCAGCTACATATTTTTCTATTCAATTTATCACTACCATTTATTATGATCAGTGATGCACACCATGTTTGTGGTATTCTCTATATTAAAATTTCTAATACTTTTCGTTTCTATTCTTGACTAGGTGGCGTTCACGACCAGAATCTATCATCCTAATATTAACAGTAATGGAAGTATCTGCTTGGATATTTTAAGATCGCAATGGTCCCCTGCGCTCACTATTTCAAAAGGTAAATATTGATATATTCTAATAAATAAAAGATACCACTTTTTATATAATTAGTTAGTAGTATTTAATTCTGAAATTGATCAATTAAGCCATTAGAAATTAAGTAATTTTATATCATCAACAAGTTACTTTACATTAATAGCAAATTCAATCAAAAACGTATATTTTTTTACCTGCTTTCTTATTGATTTATATATAGTAATGTTCATGCACCGTACATGCATATTTGCTCTTATACTTTTTTCTTATACCAATTTTTTACTTAGCTTATAAATTATTACTTTGTACTTTTTACAACTTGCAGTATAGAAAAAAGTAGTCATCCCTAAAAAAAGTGGGTTTGTATTGATCGGCTTAGAAAGTGCTTGCTATTAAAATACAATATTTAAAAAACATAAATACACGTGTCATATTTTAATATT
The DNA here is from genome assembly GCA_900474305.1 of Cecidostiba fungosa. Taxonomy (NCBI): domain Eukaryota; kingdom Metazoa; phylum Arthropoda; class Insecta; order Hymenoptera; family Pteromalidae; genus Cecidostiba; species Cecidostiba fungosa. Next base: position 121,720 of record UCOJ01000126.1, on the reverse strand, counting down.
TTTCGAAATAATGAAAACCAACTTTCCTAATTGATATTGCTAATCATTCTTGGGATTCTGTATTGATTGGTATAATTGTACTACTTTTAAAAAAATTATAAATCAATTATTTTTTAATTTGTTTATTAGGTCAAATGAGGATATTTTTAAATTCTTTATTTTTTATTTCAATAAATTGTTGTTTTATTAAAACGTAATTTCAATAAATTATCGTTTTATTAAAAGTAAAGAATGTATAATTTTTAAAACATTTTTGGAATTGCTTTTTTCATATTATTAGATTATGTTTCCTTTTATATGAAATATTTGATAACGTTTAAACTTATTTGTATATTACTAGTAAACGCGAAAAATGTAAATGTGCTCGAGTAGTAGTAGTAATTCACGACCACGGTCATAATCATGCATAACCTTGAACAGACATTAATTATTTCATTTTTGTTTCAGTTTTACTGTCAATATGCTCTCTTCTGTGCGACCCGAACCCAGATGATCCGCTCGTGCCAGAGATAGCTAGGATATACAAAACCGACAGAGAGAAATACAACGAATTGGCACGTGAATGGACGCGCAAGTATGCCATGTGATGCGCCAATATCCGTTAACCTCAACATCTGTACGCCACCATCAGTCCCAGCCTAAATGCCATTTATCAATCAGCACCGATTCAACCTAGCTATGGCTCGTCTGTCCTTTAAATAAAATAATCAACATCACATCGTCTGAATCAGACTTCTGGGCTCCGCAGGGCATCGCAGGCCAGCTGTGATCGTTCCGTAGTGAGAAGTTCCCTCCTCCCTGGGTACCCTGCGAACTTCCAAGTCGGTGTCACGATGGCAACTAAAGGGCGATATAAAAAGGATAAAGGATAAGGTGGTTCATCCCTCAAATTATTAAAAAAAAAAAGAAAATAAATTTCAAATCTAAGGATCGAGGAAGCAACAGAAACAGACAGGAATGAGAGACACAAAACAACATATTGTTCGCTTTAATTTTCGCAGAAATAAACGAGAATTTTAAAAAAGGAAATAATAAAACAATATAGGCGAGTGAAAGTAGGATTTGTATTTGAATTTAATAGTCTAATTTCTATGATCGTACTTATAACGCTGTAATATCTTTGCATATATGCCTACTTTCTCGGTGAAAAAAAATGACACACAAAAACGTTGTACGCAAACGTAAGAGAATAAGGAATATGAACGAATATAATGCAAAGGAACATAACTCCAAAATGGCAGCGCACCGATTGTTAGTTTTTAAACGCAATGAGCGATCCACGCCCGTCCCTCGATACGATGCGGTCATTTTTTTGTAAGACTGGGCTCTATATATATAAATACTTCTGAAAACGATACTAACTTGTCTTTTTTTACTTTTCGAACATTAACTCGTTTGATTCCTTTATTTTTAATCTTTTCTCGAACATTGAAACCTCGTTTTGTCTTGAAAAACAAATTCTACGAGTAACTCGATCGACGCGTCTGTGGCTCGGTTGTCGGTGTAATGTGCGCGCGCGTGGGCATAAAGGTAACAGGAAATAACCATTGAAAACTGACAAAAAAATCAATCTAGCTGTAACACGTTTCAATGATAATGTACTACATTTACAATTACACGGAGAGAGAAGGAAGTGACGTTCGATGTCGAGCTCCAAGCTGCAGGATGCCAGTGGGTGGGCAAATATAACATTCGTAGCATGAGATTATTGGAGCCGGAGTATAATAAGTACTGTTCGAAAGGGAAAATCTTAACTTGATGAGATCTGTACTTTCGATATAAGTACCTGTGTATCCTCGAGTGCTCTATTAACATAAATACTGTACAATTCGCTGAGACTTTAAGTACTATCATGGAAAGTGAGAGAGTAAGAGAGAACGAGCGAAAGAAAGCGAGAACGGAGTCTACAAAAAGGGCGTCGAGTGAGCCAATGCCCAAAGTCGTAAGAACGAAATCGCGTTTGTACTTGTAATTATAATAATAAGACTCTTCGGAAGTATATTAAAAAATGAAGCAAAACTTTTGTCATCGTCGTACTACCAATGTTATTATGTACGCCGTGTGACTACTTAGGTGTCAGATTTTTTCGCAGGTCGTCTATTGCAGCGGCGACTATCGCTTTTCTTTGAAATGCATATCTCGCGCGCGTGATCTTAGCTAAGCTTTCGAATCTTTCTTCTTTTATTTTGATGCACACAGTGCATAGATTTTTTACAGTACAGTTGTGCGAGTGATGCAAATAAAATTCGTGTATAAAACAAAAAAAAAGTACGAACACCGTTCAGTCTTACATATTGTAAATGTTCAACAAACAGCTTATTCGACAAAGGAGTAAAAAGATGAAACTTTTCTGGTACCGTTTACTTTGTTTTGTTTTTATTCTTTTTTACGTGTTTTCGCTGCGATGGGGAGAGACGACCGCGACGATTATGATAATATCGACGACAAGCGAATAAAAAAAAACATGCATCGTTGTAAGTGTTCCCATTCGATGCGAAGGTTTTTACTGTTTGAGAAACTCTTCGCTCTGCGTTTGCGTTCTTAGGATCGCGATGCGCCGCGTAGTTTTTTTTAAAATAAATTATTATTTGTGGATACGGATAAAAAAAGTAAATAAAAAGACACGCTCCGTATGTGGTGCTATGAGCAGTTTCATAATAGTCGCTCGAACAAAAATGAAGGTTAGCAGAAACGCGCGACTTTAAATTCAAAAAACATTTCTTTTTCTTTCCATCGACAACTCAGCGACACTGCGAAAAGCCAACCGGCTCACGGAGAAGGCAAGATAGGAGTTAGGAGAAATAATCATGATATGCGAGACGAATCAACGTATTTTGTAGATTGTAATCAAGAATGGTTTATACAATGTGGTCTTTTTTAAGTTTAATCTATTACTTTTATTCCGTATCGCAGTGCGTTATTTTTTAATTAAAAACAAGAACATGAGAAAATTTGGAAAAAAAAATCGATAAAATGCGCATGGAAAATGAGCGTCGAAAAATCTATATATTTAAGACTTTGCCCTGATTAATCGTTCACTCTACTAAAAAACTGGAATAAAGATCGACATGAAACAAATAAGAAAGGAACAAAATGAATAAAAATAAATCAACTGCTCGTGTGTAATTATTATTGAAGTCGCAATAATGAACATTTTTAATAACTTATCTTGTGTACATTCTAGCGTTTAGCCCTTTATATAAATAAAGTCCACATAACGATAAAGATGCAGACTATGTGCTTTTCTCAAATTAATGGCAAAAACAAAAAGAAAGCAAAGAACAGATGCCGGCCCGCAGAAGCGCGCGAAAATCCAAGGTGTGCAGTGCAAGCGTTCTTTATACCGCAAACCGGACCTCGCGCGCGCATCTGCAGCAGATGCGATGTGTTCATTGATTCGTGCCAAAAGCCGCGACGAAGGAAAAAAAAAGCAGGCGACCGCCAAACGGCATACGACGAGCCGCGACTCATCCGCGTGAACAACAAACAAAAATACGAGCGGGCCGCTCGAGAAAAGAGCTTGACCCCGCTTGTGCTGCATCTAATTATAACGGAGGGCCGATGCGGGAATAAATTGGATTTCGGCTATGACCCAGTGACTGTCGTCGTCGCGCGGCTGCACACGTGCGATGCAAATTATCCGAAGGCTGACCAATGTCAGCGTCAACGCACCGCATGTGCAGCACTAGACTAGTATGCACTGCACCAAAGCTTCGCATGCCAAATCTCGACGAGCCGCCGTTTCGGATAATGTCGAGTGTGTGTATTTGTGTTTGTGGTATTATATAAATATATGCGTATACAACACTCGCACGTGTAGGGATCGAGACGCTCCTCGTTATACTTTGAAGTGAACATTTGTGTCGTTCATCTCAGGTTTACAGGCTGAGATTTGTTGTTCTGTTTGTACACATATCAAATCGCTAAGTTGCACAAATACAGAAATAATTGAATTGGACGTTTAATTGAATGTTTAAGTCGCGGCTTCTTGCGAGTAGGAAAATTTTATACGATCGCTTTTGATAAACGAGTATATTAACTGGAGATGATAAATATATTTTTTTATCCGCTTTTATTACGAAGGAAGGTAGTATACATACACGGTTTTTCTGCTGTTTTTTATGCAAGGTTATTACCATCACGTTCGATAAGTTGGTTTTCGAGGTTTCTAGAGCAATAAGTAATTCGTCAATTCAGCTGTGACTCAAACATAATGACAATTCGTGCTTTTGATTTCCGACCAAGTTTTGAAAAATTGTAACGACAATTTGACATTTAATGCTTGTTCTCTTATATAATTTTCTGTAACCAATATCTCATACGAATTGGTTGCATAAAGTTCAAAATCCATTTTGAATTTTTTTCTAATTATTAATTTGTCAACAAAGTTCACTTCAATATAACAGGAGTTGTCGATGATTAAAAATTCCATTCCGAGTGTCATCGAGAAGAGAACGACACGAAGAAGATGGTAAAAAACAAAAGAAACATCTATGCTGGAAACTTTGTCGGACATCGGCCTCTACCCCGGCCACTCATTTTTTTTTTCATCACGATTTGCGTAAACTATTATTACGTAACCAAAACGGTGTTGCGATACACCGTTTGTCTATAGTACGTCGAACGTTTTAGTGATTTGGAATTTAAAAAAAAACGAAAAATTTACATCTAGTCGGCGCGGAGAGACTGAGAACGTCTCCCTCGATTGACATTGAACTTTGTTTTACGTCAGGATTGTTAAAATCAAAAGAATGACCCCTCGCTGCTATAGCTACATAATAATACATTCTCATGTTTACTCTTTGCCGATCATTCTTTTGATTGACGTGCATTTGCAAGGGAAATTATTTTTATAGAGAATTGGATTATGTCGAGCACTTTTGATTGTTACGTAAAAAGCTAGCAATGTGATTGTTAGACATTTTTCTATTCTTGTTTGTTTATTCGATATATACGTGGAAATGAATTCCGAGGAAAAACTGGATATTTTGATGAGTTTTTAAAGAAACACGTTTTGTAACCAACGAATAATCGCCGAGAAACTAAGATCATTGTGGCTGTATACAACTATACAAATACTACGTAACAATAGAAAAACAATTTACACTAGGTAACTTTGTTATCTTGAAATAACAGACAAGATCGAAATATATTTGATTGATATCGAACAAACGAGTCAAAATAAATGTTTGGTATGACTCCAAATGGTTAGTTTCATTTACAGTTTTTTAAAAATTCATTTCAATTTCTATTAAGGGACAATCTATTATAACTTACTTGCAATAAGACGTTTATTTTAATATTTTAATTAGCTGGCAATACGATTACTTTTTTCTTATTTGAAAAAAATGAAGACTTAGTTTTATTTATGAGCAATTACTGAACTCTTATTTTGTGGCGTTATGGTAGCATTTACTTTTGTGAAAATTTAGAGATACTTTTAAAAGTTACAATTGATTAAAAAATAATATGTTTTTTGATCTTCAACTTTAGTCATTAGAATCATTAAATTACTTGAATAATAACCTCGAAATCCTTTGGAAAACAAATGGAATTCAGGTCTGATTACACGAGTGTCACTACACGCAGGACCCCAATATCCTATCCTATTTTTTACATAACGTGAACAAATAATAAGTCTCAAAAATTCAAAATAACGAATACAAAAGTTTCAAAAACATTAATCGATAATCCAATCCTAACTTTATAGTAACCAATCGTTGAATAAACAAAAGCCGCAGAAACTAGCTCCTAAACAATTCCACGACAAATAGTTGATAAACCAACGTTCACCGCAGTGTCCAAGCATACAGCTGAAACTTCTACGTTCAGTAATCTCAACGCGGCTTTCACGCGCGGTACTTGTGCGCGTAAGTCCGTTTCCTACTTCCTTAATTCTCTCCGAAAAAGCCTCTGCCGTTCACCTCGCCGCAAAAGATAGACGGACAGATACATCGCTGTCGGTGTGTGGCTTCATATAGCTCTCTGCAGAACATGTCGCGGGACGTATACGCGTGAAACTATACGACGCGCGGTGAGAGTGAGTTCTGACGTAACGACGAGAGGAAAGACCCCGAGCTATACGAATTATATTGCCTCTTTGATTTCGAGAGTATATGATCGAGCTATGGCTCGTTGTTTACTGTATAGGAACTGCGTTAGATGGGTATAGGGAGAGGCTGAGAGAGAAAGAGTCGCTGTTTTTTATAATACTTTTCTTTTTTTACAGCATAAAGTACAACTCTTTTTTCTAAAATGTAGATTAATATACATGCACATCATGTTTTCGATCTCTAATACAAACATTAGTAATGTAGGACGAATGATTTTTCGTATTGGTCAAAAATAATCCAAGATCTTATGATTAGAGCGTTAGAAAGAAAGAGAAACGAAAAGAGAAATGGACCCCCACTCTTATGCTCTATTACCTCCGAGTTACATAGTTGGATTAAGCTGTTTTTACACCACACGAGATCATTTCGGGTATTTTATATTTACCGCGCTTTTTAGCTATAAAAATGTCGATCAATAAAATAACGAAAAATAACGAACAATTCTAGAAAAATCGATACATCCTTCTCGCTTAAAAAATACACTTATTCACATCGATTATAAAAAGCAATGTAATTTAATTTTATGAGAATTAAACTTTCATAAAATCCATCCCCCACAATAATCCTAAAAATTTCCCTAAAAACCCATCATACACCTCAACAAAATTTCACTATAAGCGGCAGGTGGCGAAGATACCTTATACTTAATACACAACCATCAGCAGCAGCAGCGGCGGCAACAACAACGGCAGTAGCAGTGACTCCGGCGCACAAGAAAGAGAGAAAGGAAATCGAGGCTCTCCTCGTGTCCAGTCGTTTTATGCCGCGGGTCCATGCACACACGCGATACTTCCACTCACACAAATAACACACAGAGACAGAGCGAAACTCCCCGCTTGGCGCGCGGCTTCTTCGACATCAGAGTCGCGAGAGCTCAGTGCCAGCGATCAGCTCGTGAGGTTCGGTTGCTCGCGCCGAGAGTGTACAGTGAGATAAAACACGTGCATTATTGTATATAGTATATATAAAAGATGCCTCGACGACGATAGATGTACGTTTTGCTACTGGGATAAGGGAGAGGCTCTCTCTCTCTTTCTCGGATTGTGTGGGCGGAATTTTCTGAGTCTTCTTTGGAGAACGCAGGTTGTTTTCTCGTTGGACACCAGAGACGCGCCAGGTGAGTTGTGTTCCGCGATGTTGGTTTTATTGAAGCTTGATTTATCGCGTACTTATATATATACTCAATGCGGTTACTTTTGAAATCGTAAATGTTACTGATAAGCCGAAGATAATGATAAAAGTTTGGGCAGTTAAAAATTTATAGTGCTCGCACAAATCACTTGGGAACTTTAGCATATTTTAGAAACATCAAACGAAATGTACAGCCAAGTCGTAACATGCAAATTGCTCTCATCAATTTTAGCTGGTACTCGTTTCCGAGATGATTAGAATAATGACGAAGGAAGAGTAAAAACCACAATTCCGCACGCATTCTTGTAATGCTGATATAGTATTAGCGTATAAAATCATAACTTTCGTAGATTTTTCATATCGATTAAAAAAAGTTCGTTTTGGTAGTAGGTGTCATTTAAAGTATTAGTAAGCGAAGATTGTTTATTTGTCAAATTATTTCATAACGCAATTATAATCCTAAATGTTATTGCGCTTTTTTGTTTGGGCATCCGAAAGAAAGTGGATCCAACGCAATGTTGACAGACGACTTTCGAAATTCGTTGTTTCGGAGATTCGCTCAGAGCACCGCAACATTCTCTGAAGGTCTTTAGAAAGGCTTTCTTGTCTTCGGACTTTTTTGATCGCGCACGCGGTCATTTTTTTTTTAATTCACAAAAAAGATTATTATTCATGGATTTTTTTGTATTGAATGCCAATCAGCTGTGGGTCAGAAGAATCGTTATAGCTGATTAAGAACTAAGAAAAAGGTTTTTTTTTGTATGACATAAAAAAATTAGAAGTCATCAAACTTATAGATAACGATTTAATATTAATGATGTTCTTTTCAAATATATATATTTTGTCACACGCAATGAAATATAAATTTATTACGACATTATCATATGTAGATCAAATTATTGTATACTCGTAAGGATTGATGGCATATCTACATCTATATTCACATCACAATTTGCGAATAGAGTCAATAACATTATTACTTTTCACAAAATGAGCACTTCACTATAAGAACAATGACGTTCTCTGCAGCCGTGACATTAGCGACCTTTTCACGACGATCCGATGGAATATGCATGTGTTTCAACAGGATGTGTTAGAGAAAATTATAGTTACGCAACAATGCATCTCATTTTTTTTTTATTTTTAAATCAATGAAGCTCGTTGAAGTATGTTTGCTAAGCTAATTTACATTCAAATCTTAATTTGATTAACAACCAAATTGCGACACCAATTAATTGGGAGATTTTTTATGAATTAACCTGTAGACAATTTTATCTGTGACCTTTTAGTAATACAAAGGAGTACAAAGTTCTGAACGATTATGATAATTCAATTTCTATAACCAAATGAGTTGGCAATCGGTCTTTTTTTTGTCGGCCTATCTTTTACCTCGTTAAGATAATTTTTTTTTTTTTTTTTGACAGATAACAAATCTAATTTGTCGAAATTAAAAATCGACATTTAAGTATCGGTATATACAAGGTGCTTGAAAAACCACCGAATTTAAAAACTGTCATCCTGTAATCGAGGTTCTCGTAATTCGAAAATAAAATCATTGGCCGATAAAATGTTGTTGTTTACATCGTTGCGTATAATAGAAATTTCTTGTATAAAGCCACGTTTGAAACTGCGCTCTATCAAAGACCACAAAGATACCGGATAAGCCGTGCTTGATAATCAAAGCTGCCTTTTACATTTTACCGATCCGCAAAGTAGTCGTTAACGATCACATAATTACCGGTTGCGAAGAGACCAATGGAAATGTATTATTAATTTTGTTTTGACTTTGTTGTATATCAAATTAAACTTGGACATTTTATTTGATCTTCGATGTATTCATAGCAGAAATCTATGATTTGCCATCGCTTCCTCGACTTTCGATTCGATATCTAATACTTTATCCAGAAAAAAAATCGTTTCAATTGTACGATTCTAAAATTATAATCGTATCACTTACACATCTTAACGTTCAAATAGGCCACACAATTTCCGCTATCTTATAAAAACAATATTAATTTTAAAATACTTATGTCTCCAGAAGCGTTAGAGACATAATTTTCCATAAATGACTGTCGTTAAAACACACGACCTTAAAAAAAAAAAACTAGTATATCCAAACGTTTAGCTCGTACGTTTATCATCACCAGTATTTTCGCGTTCGTCAACCGTTAAACATCGAAACACGTGCCACCGGATCACCAACACAGGATTTCCCGTGTCTCCGCAATTTTTCTCACTCCTATACCAATATATTCAAAACACACTTCTCTCAGACAAAGCGTTAGTTTCAAGAATCAACGCCGAGACAAGTAGATGATGTCTCGACGTGGTAAGACACAAGTTCTCTCGGTTAACCCGGCGATCGACCTGTCTATAAGCATTTGTTGGGCTTCCGACATGGAGGCCTTTGTCAAGGCCGGACTTTGCTCATATCGTGTGTGTACACCGCGTGTTGCGTATATATCACACGATTACCAAAGCCGGATCCTTGAGGTTGTGTATACTTGCGACAATAGTATTATATACTAGCTTTTCTTCTTTTTTTTTAAGGAACCCGTTAACTGTGACTGTTTCCTCGTGTCGTGACTTGTTTGTGTGTAGATGCATTACCTCTGGATCAATTAATTGATTAAATTGGAATAAAGTGGTATTCTTAGAGTGATATATGATGATAAAAATAGCTTTCGGATCGGTATTCAAATCGGTGCAGGTTCCATGCATTGTTTGTTTACAGGTAGCCATCACACCTGTAGGTTAATTTGAATGCGAACTTGGTTTGTGTTTACCGTGTTGTACACACTCCACGATCTCAATAACAAATTCCATTCTAAAAAGCTTCGATTATGACCGGTAACTCCATTGACAAACCAGTCAGTAAATCTCATTAGCAAAAGGCCATCAATATTTCCCCTCGAACTTCCAACAAACGAAAAATCGATTACATTTTTAGCAGTGGCCCAAAAGTCATTCTATCAAATGTTCACCGACTAATACACGCATCCTCGAATAAATACATGTATACATTATACATCTATAATAAAACGAGGGCTATATCTGGGTGCCGATATCACGCGATCGGGCGGATTAAACGAGTTCCGTTTCGCGTGCGAGCACGAGCTGCTTCTTTCTCGCGTGTCTGCATGTATGTATGTATGTATGAGTGCGCGGTCCCGTTTCCTCGAAACTTTCTCGTAGATTGCTGCAGCAGTCGCTCGAGAGATCGGAGAGTATAGCCGAGGTGAGAGTGAACGGAAAACTCAACGCATTAAGTGCTGGAGAGAGAGAGAGAGACTTCCTCTTTTTTGCGCTGACCGCAGTGTAGAGTTATATTCTGGGATGCAAAAGGCATTTCGGGAGTGGTTTTATTTTTTTGTTTGCTTTAAGGAGGTTTGTTTTTAAAGCCTGACACAGATTTTATTAAGGGGTCGAGTATGTGATATTATAGAGGTGTGTGTTTGTGTTTGGAGTTTTGACATAGGCGTGTGATTCTATAGATTTTTGCGCGCATACGTGCGTGTCGTTGCCTCATATGGTAAACTAGTTTCGGTTTGATAATTTCTCGTAATAGTCGGTGCGCGTAAAAGTGTCCCGATGTCTAAATATGTGCTCTGCGTTTGTATACTTTCGTAAGGAATGAAAATTCACCTGAAATTTAAACGTTTGCAATGGAAATTCGAGAAAGTGAAGTTTTTATTATAGGTGGTAAATTTGAAGTATAGATATGCAAAAAAAGCTTTGTGTGCAGTAAAAAAAGAAATCTTTTGTCTACTGTTGAAATTAGTTCACAATGCGTGGAGTGCACAATAATTTTGAAAAGCAAACTTTCCTGATTTTATAGACATCCTCTGTACGAAATTTCTCCGCGCATTAGAAAGTTTTTATAATTCTAACGTGGATTTACGTAACATTTTAATGCAAGCAGCATTGAAGTGTCTTCAGCTTTGAGTGGCACCTAATTAATACAAAAAAAAACTAACGTTATTGTCTAGCTATTAAGAATAATTAAAATGCGAAACGCACAATAAATTGATAAGAAAGATAACGCGTACACCTGAGATTTCTTCCGGTCACGGCTAATTTAACTTTCGAACTGCAGACACGATAAAATCGTTTCCGGCTATATACTCGCGCGCGCGTACACAACTTTGCGGTTCGCAGTAAAGAGCAACCTTTTCCGCGATAAAAGAAGATGAAAAAATAACTCTCGCGCGAAATTCATTCTTCCTGAGCGAATTCTTCCCGTCAATTACGTATTGTGCAACGAGCAAAAGCGATCAGTCAGTCTCTTTAAAGCTCTCTATTCGAATGTTAAAATGTTTGATTTGAATGACTGATATGGCTTTATGCAGGCCAATGACCTTAATCGGAACACTTTATCAATAAAAGTTTTCAAGAGCGTTTTCAACGCCCGCTCATAACAATAATACACCAGAGTCAATTGGATTATATTATTTTCAAAACAAAAATTTATTTTTCGCTAAGTCTTTTCATTTCGCTAATATACTTACGTACAAAATTAGGAGACGAGCTATTTTAAGCATAAGTGTATTTTGAGAGGTAATGAACGTCGGGACTATAAATTTTCTTAAAATTGCAGGTGTGCGGTCACCAACGGCCTTACAGATGATGAAAATACTGCCATGCGTCGAGGAGGTCAGTGACGCGACAAGAGATGTCATCGTCAACGAGCACCTCGTGCACAATAACAATGCGCACGAGAAGCCAAAGTCGCTCGAGGAGGTGGAGGAGAAGCCGCATGGACATCACGTAAGACTATATACAATTTCCTTCTCAAACTCAGCTGCGCAGATACATTTGTATACTGATTCGTTAAAATCCATATCTGACTGAAAAAGGATTTTTTATATTATGCATACGATATAGTTTTTAAAATTCTTATCCCTGCGTATATATATACGCACACGATAATGCAAAAATAACGACGCACATATAATCAGTCACGTTCGCTTGTAGACGTGTATATATGGCCGTTATAAGCTGGTGGAACTTCACCTCTTAATTTATTAAATTTATGAACGTTTAGTTCGAAAGAAGCATATACTTATTGAAAATAAACGTCTGGGAAGGACACAGCGTTGCAATTTACGCACATTTTTTTAATAATAAACTTGGAAACATAATATTCGATAGTATTCTCAGTTTATACCTAGTCACTATTACAACTTGTCTTGTTTCAAAATGCACTCGGGAACGAGCAACAATATAATATTGATTTTTTAATGCGATAACGCTTGTTTGCATACCATCGTTTGTAACAAAGCGGTTGAGTTTGGGTTATTATGCAATTGTGTATTAAAAACTGTACTTGCATAAGTGACAATAATTTTCTTGATCGAAAACTTTTTAAAATAATTTGAAATTGTCGAAAAAATTATGAGTAAAAGTTGTTTTTTAATTAAGGAATGTTAAATTTCAAAACCCATATAACCACATGGACGAGATAAAAATGTAAATGTTTCACATATCTATAAATACGTTGAACTTAACCTTCACTAAAATACATGCATAATATTAATGAAATCAGTGAAAGTGAATCTATCATCCCAAAAATTTCTCAGTCTCTTGTATCTAAATTTCGAAAGTAATCAAATATTGAACATTTCTCTCCGCGTTTGATCGGTTATGTAATTATTCATGTATTCCCAGTCTTCTAGAACTATGTGCGACTATCGGTTTCTTCGAAATCATATATTTTTATTCGGTATATCTATATCTTGTGAAAACTGATGAATTTGCAATGTTCGGAAAAGTATATGCTATAACAAGGAAAAATAAAATAATGCGTCGATATAGATTTTATGGAAAATTATTATCTCGCTATTATATTAAGAACATCTAGAACAGTACGAGTTTTGTACGTTTAGAAAAAAAAATTAAATTAAAAATAACCAAACAATGCGTATTCAAAAATATTTGCGAACTATGTAACATATAGTTTGAGTATTTTCACCAGCGCGTTTTCTCCTTACCCACAGCTTCGGACACGCGTCTATTACTTACTAGGTTGCAACTGTTGCAATCGTTACGCTTTGTCTGCTACACTTCCTACTTGAGTGTTAAAAAATTATAAATATATTTATTATTTATGACTAATTAAATAACGCGAAATTTAAAAAATTTATGCGATTAAGCTTTAGATATATCGTTGACCCAAATTCAGTAATTTTAAATAATTTGCTAAAGCTAGAAAATCGTTCTTTATATTATTATATTGTAACTAAAGTGCAACAACGATCGAGAAGCGTCTTAATTTTTAGATAAATTCAGTTAGTCAATGTGTGCATGACAAGGCGATGAAAATAAAATTTATGAAAGTTAAAATGACTTGGCTGGATTGAAAACGAAAGCTCAGAGTCGTTTTATACTGTTACAGGGCAAATCTTCAGTAGCTCGGCTCCGTAGGAGAAAGTCCGAGGTATATATTTCGGTGATTAGGTGTATTCACATATTTCAAGGTTCGCGAAAGATATATTCCCTAGAAAGTGAAGTATGGCCATCAAATTCAAAAGTAAAATTTTGAGGAGCACTGAAAATGCAACAGCGCTTCGAATTTATGCCTTTTTAGAATCTTTTAACTATAAATGCTGTGTTTGTCTCAGAGAACAGAGACGTTATTAATATTAGACTTAAAAAAAAATCTATATCGTTTTAATAATAGTGATGAAGAATTTAGAACTAAAAGAGGCCAATTAACGTAAAAAAAAAAGTTATGTTATAATTGGCTCGCTGCACTATTATATCTTTCTTGGACATCGTAAATTCTTTCTTTTGAGAACAGGATAGCAAATAGTCTAAACGGATTATTTTCAAAATTTCGAAAATCAACAAATCCATATACATTTTTCAACCTCTTATATCCAAAGTAGTCACTCTCGTTACCCACATAATTTTACAGCCATCATTACCTCCAAACCGTAATATACAAAGCCATATAGCGCGTTACTTAAAGAGTAATTAACATCCTAACACACTAAAAGCTCACACCTCTCGGATGAACAATAAACTACACGAAACTCAACATAAAGGCAGTAGTATAGAACACCTCCCACAAAGCCTCTAAAAATCACCATCAAATTCCGTATAAATATACACTTAAAACAGGTACTCGCTCATAACGGCTATTCCCGCTATCCGCAGCACTTACAGCGCGATTCTCGCAATTAAAATCTGCACAAGAAGGTGAGCTCGCTCGCGGAAGAGGCTATTCCGATCGAGAAGCAATGAATTTCCCCCGGCGAGAGAGCTGCCCGAGGCTATGGGACTTGACATACACACGACGCGGCTGAGGAGATCGTGTCCCGTTGTGACCTACTTCCCTCGCTTCTACACCTATCGCATGCAGCTCTCTTCTCTATGTGTATATATACACATGATACTCGTATACTTATGTATACGACGACTCTTCTCTGTGGACCGTTTATCCGCGAGCGGACGTTCGATTTCGCTGAGACTGGATCTTTTCGAGCGGTGTTATTAAGGTCGACGGAGCTGTTGCCAGATCGGATTGTTCTGGCCAAATTTTTTTGGGATTTCATATTGTGAGTGGCTTCGATGGAAGCGTTTGATTTTTTATGCTCACTTTGTTAGATTTTTCAAATTCGGTGTCAGTAGGCAATTTAAATGCAATAACCGATATTCCATTGATTTATTATAAACTCGAAGAACGAAGTGTAAAATCTTCTGACGGAGAAGTCCTCATTAGCTTGCTGAAAAATAATGAAAAAAAAACGTTTTGCGAAAGAAAGTCAGTGAAAATCGAGGATACATGAAGCAATAATATATAACGTGAACGCAAGCTGCTATATACGAATTATACTTATTTTCGCATTTAGATACAGTTGTTTAACCGAAGATCACGTCTCGCTGCGCACACGCGTGGAGCGAAATCTTATGAGATGCAAATTGAGCGCGCGTTTATTTTATACACTCCTTTTAAAAGTAGCAGCTGCCATTTTTGGAGTTTTACTATCTTCATATTTTATCGTAGAGACACCACGTATATGGATATGTATAGGTACACAAAAACTTGGCATTGCTTCACACTCAAGCACGAGAGTCTCCTGAAAAAAATGGATGCAAATACACAACGAGGAAAAAAAATCAAACACACGTTCGTCTTATATATGTACATCGCATACGTATCGTCATGTCGCACACGCATTACGCCATACGCGCGTACAGTAATTCTCAATATACCGTGTGTTTATTGACGTCGTCGCGAAATCAGAGACGTCACTCGTACATACATACATACATACACGAGAAAAGTCTGTCTTTGCGGAGGCCGCACAGAAACCAAAACAAAGTCATTGATTTAGAATCGTGTGAAATTACGTATTCATTATTCGGCGTCGTGTGCTTGAGAGAATAACGTCGCGTGGAAAAGAGGATGCAAGTCGACAGTTTATGAATATAATGCATCTGAAGAAGATTCGAGATTGAGCGATATTTTGCCAGTCTCAAATCGTGCCGTTGGTTAATTGATTCGAATGCGTGTAATTATAAACGTGCACTTGCAAACGTAAACAAGTGTATATACTCATTTCACCAAACTGTTCTTTCTCTCTGTCCAGAAAAAAGAATACGACTGTCTTAACCTACATTATATTTAAAATCCACTTTTAAAAATACATGCAACTTTCTTCTTATAACACGAGAAAAATAAAAGAACCCCGCAATCTTCTTCTTACTCATATCGTTCGCTTCAAAACGTGCAATAATTACAATACTATACTCGGCGTATATATACTGTTTATTTCATTTTGGCACGGCTTTATCTGCGGGTAGCGTCTCCTTTTTTTTACAGGAATCGCCCGTAGCAACAACAAGGTCAGGATTTCACTTGCTGTACCATAAGTAGGCCGACGAGAGCCTCTTCGTTTTCTTTCTCTTTCGTTTTATTGGGACGTCGCTACGGCGGAGGCTGTGTGTATAATGCGCAGCCGTTCTCGCCTAAAACGTGATTAAAGTGTGAAAGATTGAGAAAGTTGAGGATGCTTTTGTTGAAAAAGGAAAAGTTTTTGCGGTGGATTGTATATGCGGTTGAATGGCTTTTCCTGGATCGAGGATTATAGGTCTTTTTTTTTGTTTCTGAGCAGCTGATATAAAAAAGAACGAAAGAAGGATTGCGAGATTTAACGATTTTGTGTTTTTTGCAGCCGACGATGTTCGATCGACCAAGAGAACTCGCGGATTCACCTATCAAAGGTCCGGTTACACCAGAGGATGAACAACGGATGAGGGTATTGCTACCGTGGCATCTTGCTCCGGAGTATTTGCGTTTCAATCCTTACATTCTCACCGGTTACAGGGGATATCTGACTACGAAACTGTGTATCGAGAGGTCAGTCAAAGATAATTCATTCACATTTATCTGTATTAGGAATTATAATATATCCTCTTAATTCCAGTATATTCTGGTGGACGAACGAGACGATCAACATCTGGAGCCACATCTTCGGATTCGTCCTCTTCTGCGGGCTGACCTTTTACGACCTGTATTTAGTGAATATCACTGCACCGTTCGGTGACAAAGTGCTGTGTGCTCTACTTTTAGTCTGCTTCCAAGTGAGTTTTAATATTTATATTTGCGTATATTTTGCTGTGCATACAATTCACTGATCATCTCGTTCCAGGCATGCATGATACTTTCGTCGGTGTATCATACGTTTTCCTGTCGAAGTGAAAAGGATTATTGGTACTTCCTGTCCTACGATCTTTTAGGAGTCGCTCTTAGTCTACTAGCAATTTACATGTCAGGAGTTTATTACGCCTTTTGGTGTCATAAGGTAAGGTTCGCCTTTTATCTGTAGACTCAATTTTATCCAAACCAACGTTACTACAGTATATTCACTGTCACACAGGGACTCCAGCGTTTTTATCTAGTTACCGTACTCGCGATCTTCATCGTGGCAATGCTGCTTCAGTTGCCTCGGTACCAGGTCAACGACAACATCAAACTCGCAGTATTCGTCGGCTGGGCTGTCTACGGCGTTCTGCCAACTCTCCACTGGGTGGTAGCGATGGGTGGCATGCAGAATCCAGTGGTGAGTCTTCTGTTACCGCGAGTGCTGGGGATGTACGTCATCAGTGGTGCTGCTTTCCTCATATACTTCAGTAAGATGCCGGAACGTCTGTTTCCAGGTAAGAAATTGTATACCAAGTATTTATTAAAAAGATGTATTTGTTAATAAATTGCTTCATTTAAGGCTGCGTGGACTATCTCGGCTCGTCTCATCAATGGTGGCACATACTGGTCGTAGCGGCACTCTACTACTGGCACAACACCGGCATGATGTACGTCGAGTACCGTCTCAACAACGGCTGTCCCAGCTTGAGTCAATTATGACATACGGCCTCTGACGATCCGTCGTGTAAGTATAAAATAATATGTATATATATACCTTTAATTTCTCTCGAGTCGCGGGGACGCGTCTGTAATTATAAAGACAAACAACCAGCCATAAAATCACTCCGCGCGGAAAAAGTCAAATAACTTTCGCTCGGCTAGCTGTTATGATTAAAATAACAAGCCCGCAACATAAACGTAAATCAGTCGGGAGGCCGCCCTTACTCACATTTTACGACGACGTTTACAGCTCCGGCAGTGTTCTCGATGGAGTGCGCCTGCGAAATGGAGAACCGGTGGTCGTCATGGTACCAGGAATCGGTGATCCCCTACTACGCTCAACAGGGAGTTCTCACCTGCCTCATTGAAAATCCTCTCCGGGCTTATGCTCAACTGAAGAAGCTGTGAAGCGTTAATTATATATGTTAATATATAATACGACGCTCGCGAGTGTGATTTTCCGTCTCGGCGACAATGATGGACGCTTACTTTTATTTATTGTGAACTTGTTCTGATTTTAAATGAATGACGACGATGGTGTTGGCCAGTGAATGGTCGTATAGTGTTGTTTTTATCATGACAATTTATATAAGGGAATGAGTTTTGTACAAACTTGCTCCTGATGCATCAGCATTGTAATCGATATTTTGAAAATTTATAATAGTGTCTAAGTATCGAAATTCTTCTTGTGCCTGGATGCTTGCAGTGCACGACACGATGTTTTATGTAATGCAATACTTTAGCTATACGATTTTATTATTTCTCATTTTAATCGGTCTTTGAAAGACTTGTTTTTATCTAATTTTATTATTTCACAATTATGTTATCGCAGTTAGGTGCATATACTTGTAGGATATAAGCGTACCTTCATTTTACTGTAATAGTTATGTAAATATTTTCATCCATCGTTTTTCTATGCTTGTAATAGGAAATTGCTGCATTCTTGTTTTGAACTAAAATTTGCCTGCTTTTGATAGCTAAAACATTATTATGCGATACCGCAAATTTTTATCTTCACTCTCAATAATACGTTAAATGAGCATATTTTTCTTACTGATATAGAACATTTTTCAAACATACTCGTGTTCTTTAATTATATAACTATATGATTGAGGTATTTTACTAAGAGTGACGTAAACAGCATAGGTCGATATTCATCCCTTTTTTATGATTTTTATTATATTCTTTATTAAATATAGGTTGTGTGTTAACGGTGATAATGACGTCTGCGACGTTTTGAATAAATATATGATATAAAAATGTATCAATTTGATAATAATATCATAGCTGAAAATTTATACCAGTCGAAGTCAGCTGTATCATAATTCAAATTATATTTGGAAATTGTTTACGGGCTTCGCCTATTGATACACAATTGTTACCTTTGTCATTTATTAAAACTGTTATTTATACACAGCAGGGAATAATTATTAAACCTCCATACACGGTGCTATACTTATAATGTTATTTTATTGTTATTTGAACAAAAGGAAAATTCAACTATGGAATTTCATAAGTTAATTATCATATTTTAAATATCAAGCAGTATTCGTTGGATACTAGTTTAGCAATTCATAGCTTTCTCCGTTATATAAGACTTGTTCTATTATGCATTTGAAAGATAAAGCAGCTTTCCAAGTTATCGATATCACTTGAACTCTACTCGAAAGTTTCGGCGTTAATACGTGAGATGTCGCCACGTTTGGATTTAGCTTTGTAACTTTAGTATACTCTTATAAAAGTTTAACTGCGGTATTTTACCTTTTCACGACTTTAAGAGTTTTATTAGCAACTAAAAAGGTCTCTTTTTTTATCAAATATTTATTTTTAATTTCCTTATTAATGGCACTATATTTTTTCGCAAACTTTTGTTTAATCTAATTCTTACTAAAGTATAAAAAAAAAATGTTTAACGCGCAATCACTTCTTATCAAGAGCTAATAATCACAAAAATCTATCCTTTACTCCAAGAACTACAAGTTTCGCCATCTCACCCCCTCAAAAGTACGCGCATAAACCACTTACCTAAAAAAAGGAAGCAAACAACACGCCGCAGCATCCCATCCATTAAAATCCACCACCTCCTTCCTAACTTTTTCTTTTCGCAGCTCCTGCAAGAGAACTCCCTTCCACAGCAACAACATCCCGGCGTATAACGAAGATAGCACGGTCGACTCTTGTATATAAGCAGCGGCTGGAAAAAAGCGAGAGACGACGATTTTTTATCCCAAGGAAGGTGCATCGCGTATATACCGAAGGGAAGAAAAAACAAGGCGCCGAAGAATTTACGTAGCACTTAATCCAGGCGCTTAGGAGCTGCCCAGTAATATCGCATTCTTACGCTGCGTCGTGTAATATATCCTTGGCTGCGTCTTCTTTCCTCTCTCTCTCTCTCTAGGTTTTAGAAGTACTACTACCCCCTTAGTCGGTATATAAGTGTGGTGGTGAAACGAGAGCGTGAATCATTGACCGCGAGCGTTAATCATATTTGCTACGAAATTTGGGGCCGTTGAGGGTATGAGAGAGAGGAGCTTGCGAGATTACCGAGCTTTTTATGCTTGAACTTGTGGGGATGCGTTATGGCACACTTGATGAGGGGAGAGTGGATTTTCCAGAGGAGTGCTGCTGGATTGATACGAATGTGATGTGTCATGCTTAATCGAAATGAATTGCAGAGTTTGGAATAGTAGTATAGTATTTTTTCCATAATTTTAGGACCGTAAAATAAGGCGTAAAATGGGCACTTTACGCCCACTGCATCAAAAAATGATTTCTTTGAGGACTTCGAAATTTCTGACCGTTTGGAAATGAACAACAGAAAAGTGTCATTGGATCTTAATTCGATTTGCGCGTACACTCGGCGGTAATGTATTCTGATGGAACGTTTTTGAAATGGTGCAGCCTGATTGGTTCAAAAAACGTTCCATCAGAATACCTTACCTCCGAGTGTACGTGTATAGAGCGTGATACACTGTAAAACGAAACAGTTTTGCACTGGCTCTTCCCCTACCGCTTAAACTCTCCGAGCCTCTGGTCAGCGACGATAGGTGGCGCGTAGGCAATTTCCTATTTCCCTCATCTTAATTTGCGAGCCACAAGGCATATATAGGGTTATGTCACCTATGCTAAAACTGTCTTTTGTCGAGCCTGCTGCTTGGGCCGTTCATACTATAACTGCAATTTGAAGACAATCTTTAAACCTTGTTGAAAATAATTACGATTTTAATGACGTTATTGAATCCTTTTATGAGGTCTCTTTTGTTTTCAATCCCTGACACAAATATAATGAAAATTTTCATATAAATTTTGGAATGGTTTTCCTATATTCTTCATCATCGTGCATTGTTTTACATGATTTTTTTATAATGTATAATCGAGCGCACAATTGCAGTCACATACTTTTAATTGTAAATTGTTATAGAGAAAGGATAACAAAACATTGGGTATAAGTGTATACATACCTGCGAGATATAAATATTATATCTCGACGCAAATTTAAGTACTTGTGCGCGCGCGCGGAGTGATTAGCCGCGGGTCCAGGCGTAAATTTTTCTCCGGGAGCGCTTGTACGTCTGTCTTTCGGAGATAAAAAGAGTACTCGAGAGCGATTATCGAAGCCGATCCCCTAATCGCCCGGGCTCACTAGAGACATTATATTACGCTCTTAATCGCTGCCAACTATATCAGGTCCGGATAATCTCGCGATCGTAAAGTGCTTTTACACGTACGTGTGTATATACAGAGGAATCTGCTACCTGGACATGTATATTACGAATGCGATTTCTTTCCTCGTATAATACAATATTTTCTTTGCTAAACGGATCAAACAGAACTAAAATATAACTTTCATATCCGCGCATTCAAAGCAAAACAGCCGCAGCTCGTATATATACAGCGCATCGAAAGCTCTAATCGAAAAAGCCAATGGAAGTCAAGACACACCTCGCGGGAGAAAGAGACCTACATTCAAGCCTCGCTATACTACCCCGGGATGTATGTGAGTATAGCGCAGACTCGATGATTTCCCAGAGGGAAAAGGAATAGCGCGCATTGCATCTATACGAGTGGAAAAATATGAGCGCGAACCAATGGCAAGGAAAAGTATAGCTTCTATATAATATACTCAGCAGCGGCGGCGTCTCTTAAGAAAGCTGTATATATATAGTACGCGATAAGACAGCGGCAACGATACGACGTATAAGATGAGACAAGCCAAGAAGAAGGAAGAAAGCGCGCGTGCGCCTCCCTCAGTCAATAAACATCTGGAGAGAAGGAGCCGCCCGGTAAGCCCTGGACCGCACTCTGGATTACCCCGCACTGCGCACCGGCTACTTTCGCCCCAAAGGCTATTTTACCCGCATATACAGCCGATGTTGCGCGCGCGCACTGTCATGTGTGCCAGCTCTCTCTCTGTATGCTGTCCTAGTCGGCGTTTACTCGAACTGAGGTGGACTTGATGGGAAGTGTCAGTCTAGACACGAGGATGTCGAATGTATAGTGTGTATGTACTGTGTACGGGATGAGTTTCATGGGAGCTTTTATATACCGACGGATTTTTTTTTATATGCTTTATGGATTGCAGGCCTTTTTAGGGGGATTGTGATTGTAATGATCGGCGTAGTCGGTGGATTAGGAATATTATACCGAATTATAGTTAGGTATATAAGATGATAGTGGAGATTTAATATCAGCGTGGACAATTAAATTGCAGTAAAAGACTCGTGAGATAAGGTACGCGGGAGAACAATGTTACTAATAGGAGAGTCGTATAAATAAGGCCATGAGCATAAACAGTGAAAATAGGAAGAAATGGTGTCGCAGTATATACTCGCCTTGATGAAATTATCTACCCTATACACGGAGTTCTTAAATTAGTGAAAAAGCAGTGGTATGTTCTGGAAGACTTATTTTCGTATATGTATACAATACTTTCGAGTACTGCAGTATTACACAAAACTGTAGTCCAAATAATTATGTACATTATAATTTGCAATCGCAGAAAACTCGACGACTCGATTTCATAAAAGAAACACACATACTCATCCAAGTTTTCTTCAACAATCCGTCTTCCACACACCGCCAACATTGACTAATAATAATACATCCCAACCTTGCCGAATTTTTTTGCGTAAAAAAACAACACATCGTCGAAACGAGAATAACAGCAGTAAAAATGTACACAGTGTGTTTTAGCCAGTATAATTCGCTGACAAAGCGTTGCGTAAACACGAGTGCTTTGTTGCGGTCTGCGGGTATTTCATCGTCGAGCTCTCTCTCTCTCTCTCTCGCGTGTCACAATGTATAACATAATAAAATAACAGCAGAGAGCGACGAAACGAGACTTGGTTGTAAAATAAAGTGTTTTGTCGAAATTTTTAACGCAACAGTCGTGTCAGTTTTAATTAGAGGGAAAGAAAAGCTTATATTAGGACTAGAGCTTTTTTGAGGTTCCTTGCTAAGTTAAGAAGCTTCTTCGCACCCTCTTTTAGAGTAAGAGGAGGCCACTCGTTCGTTACTTAATTGTAAAAATCCGCTCAGTGTGTAAGACGCCGGCAATCTCTGGAAAACCGTAAGAGGAGCTTCTTTTCTCTCGCTCTTGCGCGCGATTTCGTTTAGTGCGGTAATCGCCTCTTTTAATGAAATCTTGAAAATTACAATTTTACGCGGGAATGACGGTTTCATTTGTTTTTTTCTTCGAATTCGCTGTTGGCTCAATTTTCGCGATTGCTTGATACTGTGATTTATTATTTTAAAAAATAATTTTGTAATAAGTAACATATTATGAGAAATATTTATACTTAAAATCCAATATGCGAAAAGGAAATTTCATTCCCCTTTGAAATTCACCTCGCTATGCATGTGGCACAATTCGCTTACTCCTTTCTTCCATCTCATTTTCTCATCCCGACGCTCTTTCTCCCGGAGAATCATCCAGTAATAGAAAATGTAAATTGCGTTTCAGATAACACATTATTTATAATATATTTACATTCAACTTGCACAATCGAGTCTCTATAACAAATCTCCTTAAAAAATGAATAAAATCATTTCCTTATAGTTAACAACACCAGACTATCCTCCCGAAGTAAAAATTCGATCTCGTCAAGTTGACTTCCTCTTTCCTCCGGCGACCTCGACGACCGCCACCACCCCGAGAAAGCTCAGCGGCGGCAAGAAGAAGAAGGAAAGCACAAAGAGAGAGAGAGATGAGATAGACCAGGAGGGGGACAGCAGTAGCGGCAGCAGCTCGAGTCTCTATGTCGCGGAGCCTCCATTAAATTCATTAGGCCATTAGTGGCTGGTGCCGGTGCGCTGCAACCCTCCAAGATGGCTACCACCCCCGGGGTCGCCTGGCAACCAAACTGCTCTGCTACCTCGAGAGGGAAACGCGGCGGGCGTCGCTCTCTCTCTCTCTCTCTCTCTCTGAAGCTATACAGCTATACTCTCTTGCTCTCTTACCACGCGCGCGCACGGTGTAATTAGATTCAACGAGCGGAGGAGGAAGAGGGAAAGAAGAGAATACTGATGCGCGCCTTTGTCTCTCTCTCTCTCTCCGATTTTGCTCAACTGGAAATATAACCCTTTCTTCGTGATGGCAGTTTTTGTTCTCGTTTTATACGCGGTTCAGCCGATGCGGATTGTTGGGAGTAATTTTTTGAGAGCAAATAGTGTAAAATTCCGAGTTTTCGTGTATATATAGCGAGAGGACGAGGAAAGAGTATGTGCGTCAAGATTCTCTTCTCGTTAAATAATCCGTCTTATCTATCTGTGGCAGCAGAGAGAGAGACGCTCATATTACACTTGATAAATTTTTGTTTATTTTCCGAGATCTCCGAGTATTAAATTTTATCCTCTACCGCTAAAACAGCGATTAAAAATCAATCCGCATATAGCAAAAGCCAAAATCACACACGCACTGCACAGTAGTAGCGTGTCCTAAATGAAAAGTAATGACTCCCGAAGAATTTTCAATTCGGTGCAGAGGGCTTTGCATCGGGAATACGAAATCACGTGTCCCCCGCGCCATCAGCTCTCTGCAGCCGGCTTCCTTCGGAGCCGACATTACGCGAATGCATTAACACTTTGCATCGCGGCAAACTTGCCAGAGCCCCAGCGCATGCATAGATGCATGCGCTCCGGGGATCACGCGCCGAGTTACTATACATAATACATCGTCCCGATTTTTACCCGGCTTCGTCTGCTCACTCTATTTTTTTCCCTTTTTTACTTATTCACTTTCATCCTTGACCGCTGTGGTATTGAATTCTTTTTTTTATTTCTATTATAATTATGGGACACATCGTTGTTTATCTCTCGTATATACACATCAGCGCTTATCAGTATATTCTCCAGCTTTGTGTTGCACCGAAAAAGAATTCTGTGATTCCCGTTCTTTTAGCCGCTTGTTATTATCTCGCAGTTTTTATCGCCTTTTTACCTGTGAATCTTTTATCTTTAGAACGACGTAGTGAACTATATATAAGCAAGCGAACTCTATGCATCCTTTCGTATATTCTAATATAATAATACATAATCATCGAGTGCACTTTTTTACGCTCTAAAATCCTTCAGCCGTATATAACAGCACCCCGCAGTGAACTGAAATTTCTTCCCACCACTTATCATCGCATCCCATCACCTGCTTCCCTTATCAAACCACCACATTCGTCTGATCCGAAAGCCTTTCAACTTTTTTCCTCTCCTTTTTTCCACATACTCTCATCTCTCAGTAGCTACAGAAGAAGTAGAAGGAGTTAACGCGTTTCGGATGGGGCCCGCGCGTCTCTGTCTCGTCGCGAGATTGAATATAAACGCGAGAATAAGGAGTCCTTTTATAGCGCGAGCGAAAAAAAAAGGGAGAAATGCTCTTACTCTAGTGAAATTGAGGGCTTTGAGAAGAGAGAGAGAGAGAACCTTCGTTGCTGGGCTTAGAGAATCGGACGAATCCTTCTTCGGGTTCGTTTGCGCGCTAGCATCAGAGTAGCGGCGGCTCCTTTTACGACGACGATAATCATTTGGCCGTATAACCGTATCCCCCTGGGCGCCTTGGATTTGCTGGAAAATGCGTACGAGCGACTAATCACTCGCGTTTCAGGGAATTAGCCTTTTCTCCATGTATATGTGTCGTTCTTTCTAAATATCGCGTCGATTTTACGAGCATAAAATCGTATCGCACTTGCAAATATAACCGCGAGCACACAAGAGCGAACAAACGAGCGGTCTCTCTCTATATATGTACGTGTGATGGCGTCGGCGAGCATGCAGGGGATTCTTAAAATACTCGAGCGCGCAAGATTCTAAATCATGGAGGCTTAGGCGCGCCGTCGCGCGCACAGGGATTACCTACCTTACTTCAAAGTGCCCTGCAGGTGCAGCCTCTCTGTTTCGAGTGAGAGAGAAAGAGAACGAGTTTCCTCTCCTCTACTCTCTGACAGAACGTTGAATCATGTGGCGAGACGATGGCGGTGTGGTCGCCGCTTTTGTGTTTTCTCTATATAAGGGTTGAATTTTTGGGACGCGATCATAGTGTGCAGGGATTAGCGAAGCAGCAAGTTTCGTCGAAGCTGTAAATGGTAATATGTGTGTGCAACGACACGCTGCTGCTCTGTATAATCGTCCTATAAAATTTAATGGCTCGGCCGTAAAATCATTGACGCGGGATGATCATGATGCAGCTCATCTGTGTGTGTGCTTGTGTATTGATGTATATGGAGAGGAGAGTAATTATGCAATTTTTTGTATATTTTCAACTTATAGAATTTTTTCTTAAGAAACTCGCTATATACACAGAAAGCAGAACGAGGAGATTAGCAAAGTGTGTATCATATCCAAGAGGGAGAATCTATATACATACACAAGACTATACGCGAGAGACTCGCATCCGTATAATACGTTTTGAGCATCAGAGAGCTGTATATAGTGTACAGCAGCAGTAGCAGATCCTGATCCTTGTATGCATAGGAAAGCGAACAACGCACTCTCGCTGATTGCCATTTGCATAGACAATCGGCCGCCCCCAAACGGAGCAATCAACGCTGGCTTTGTAAATGTATCCGATCATTTCAAGCTGGAGAAAATCGACGCAAAACACTTTGCGACACACGACGATGATTACTTTGACTAATCAGTCGGATAGACGATCATTGAATAATGTTGTGTACATTTTGAAGAAGAAAAAAAATATTTGAAAAAGTAGGTATATAGTCGAGAAGAGGGGAAAAAGTCGCGCGAGAGCGTACGGCCAATAAATAACGCGAGATCCACTCTATGCGTATATCCAGTCTCGGCTTGGTTTCAGCGCTTATATCGAGCGCAGCTGGATTTCCTATATTACGACGCGGGAAGCTTCGAGATTCCCGAAAATAAGGCTTTTTTTCTGTGTACTGTAAATAATACAGCGTTTATTCTTCCATTTTTTACCTAAAATATATATTCATTACACGCGAACTAAATAGTTAAACACATTTGCGTAACATCGGAACATGTAAGCCAGAGGCAGAAAAGTTTCATTAAAAATGTGTCTCGTCTTTCGCTCCGCAGTAAATACACGACGTACGCGGTATATACAACTCAGCAGCCTCGCGTATATAGATAAGCTCTTCGAAGATGTCGGCGCTGATACGGCTGAGATATCTTTATTACCTCTCACACGGCTTGTGTGTGGCGTGCGTTTAATGTTAATTGCCGTTTTATCTTCTTCAAACGCGTATATCCGACGACGACGACGTGGGTTATGTAGATGGAAAACTCGTCGACGTTTACACATGCGGAGACTGAGACACAAAGAAATTTCTCGAATGCAATTCAGCGCGATCAATCATGTACGCGATCTCTTGTCGAATTATGGCGCGATTATAATTAAACTGCGAATTACCTGCGGGTTTAATTGTTTTATGGCGACGGAAAATTGGTGACCGATTTATATTATTATTTTAAATATATCGTAAGAATGCACAAAAGGACGAAAAGTAATTAAAACGCTACGAAAGAAAGTAAAAGACAAACAAACACCCGCCGAGACTAACACAGTATGTGTGTATGTGTAATGAAATCGGATTTCGCATTCATCGCGGGTGTTCCATCTCTACGCGGCGAAAGACACAACTATACATATATATACGCGGGGGTTGGTTTGGCCCTCCGCGCATATAACGACTAACATACGGCGGCTATAATATCCCGTAATAGGTATAACATTAACGTGCAACGATATTGTAATAAAGGCGCCACCGCGTTTACTTTGGCCCGCGGTGCGCGCACACGTTATAGATATAATGCTTCTCGCGCGCGCGCGCACCCCTCGCCCAACTATATATATATATAGGGGGGTGCATAATTTATCCGCTATACTGTCCCCTACCCTGTATCTTCTATGTATAATAAGATGCATTACACGAAATTTCTTCTCTCCCCGCGACGAGGTTGTTTGCACAATGGGATTATTGCAGTTTAATCGATTCCGAGCCGCCGCTTATATATTTCTCTCGTCACTTGCCGGCATGAATCGATTATGACTTTTTGGGTGTATATATCGTATAGGCCTTTGTTGCTGGAAGATGCGGTGTTTTGCGAGGACGATGTATTGAAAGAGAAAGGGTTTTGGTTATTTTATCTATTGAATACACAATAATGAAGTAGACGCACTGAAGTAGAATAGAATTGGTTTTATTGTGACTAGATTACAAATTGTGCCTTCCGACGTCAGATACGCCGATTAGGAACGTGTACACTTAGTATAAGCGACGAGGCGCCTGCACTGGTAAGAGGATGACAATTTTTTTTTTTGTTTTATTTATTTATTTTTAATTCTTCATTCGATAAACTCGCGCCCGCTATATCGCATCACCGGATCATTATTCGGGATATGTAATTCGAGAGATATTTTTTTTCTTTTCGTTCAGCATTTTTCTGTTAATAATAATATTATTATTATTTTTTTGTTTTGTTTCATCTTAATCTTTTGTACGACATCGGGATCCATACAAAATATCGGTCGTTTCTTACACTCTAGAACTTACGTGACTATTTAAATTCAACCTATGGCATTGCTACCTCGCGTCGACCCCTCACAATTCATATAATCAACTCGCTCGAATAGTCATAATAATAATAATATAAATATTTTTCTTTTTTTAAACAGTACTTTGCACACTGGTACATTATATATTGCAACGTGTCTCCGTCAACGCGTAAATGCCAGAACAATACACGAAAGAAAAAAAAAATAATAATAAAAGAGAAAGAAACTATATAAAACGTAAACAACGCGGCACGTTTCGTATAAACCTATATAGAAAAGAAACAAAGGGATAATCGAATAATATAAGGTTCAATAAAGTCGCGCGAGGTGTAACTTGTATAGGGATACCGATTACTGTATACAACTATAATTCACTGATATCAATAAATGTATTTATAGCGCACGTCTAATCGGTAGTAATAACCCGTGCTCCATACACTGTACAATTTTTGTTTTCCTCGTCTTCGTCGTATCAACTCCCCGCTAATATACGGCTGCTCGATTCTACTGTACCGCACAACAGCTCACACCGCGGAGCTCACTCGAAAAGTCACTTCTTCGCACTTATATGTATAGCCTCTATATACGTGTGTGGGTGTGTTTGTGTGTCTCGCAATTAGGATCTAGGAAATTTTTGGTATCTGCCGAACTCGATTAGCGTTATTACATTACTCGAAATTTTTCTTTTATTATCGTTTTCATAATCATTTGCCTTCACACATCCTCCTTATATGTATACTTATACTTATATATAATTTACTCATTATTTATCATCGTCGCGACGTAACAACTTTTTTTCTGGTATACATCCATCGTCTCGTGTGTATGTATCTGAGTAAATATGTGTAAATGTATGTGTGTGTAGTATGTTGTGTTAACGAACGTCTACTATACAGATATCTACAGGATAGTGAGTAACTTTCGATCCGCGTGATTATTGACTCGCGAATCCGCATACGCCATATCGTTCTTCATCCTCTTCTCTAAATCGATTATACATGTATAAATAACCTCTCTTCTAGTTTAATTTACCTCCTCATCACGGATATCATATAGCCGCTCGATTCGCTGCTTCTATAATTACAGTACGCGACAATGAAAACTCGAAAAGCCATCTCATCTTCCATCCAAGAACGTTTGATTGCGCGGTAGTGCGTTTGCGCGCGCAATAAAACAAATGAAAAACAAAGCAATCAATTCGCAGAACCGCGCAATCTTCGTCACATCATATCCTCCATAGTGGTGTCTAGCAAAATTTCCATTACCGAACACGTATATTATAACGATCAAGCACCTCCAGATCCAGAAAATAAATCATACAATCACACATCTCACTGTCCGCGATTCTCGTCCCGAATCGTGGGTTGTTGCTGCTGCTGTTGCATCTGAGAACTGAGCGCGTTCTCCGACCAGTCGTAGATGAGAGGTGGCCAGTAGCCAGCCGAGGCCGCCGAGTGATGTAGGTAACCCGCGAGTCCGCCGGCGGCACTGAGGCCTATCCTCTCGACGGAGCTGAGTCCGCTTGCGCTCGCGGTGACCATGTCCTCGTGTTCGGCTGCGAGTTTGCTACTGCGGGGGTCCGTCGCGCTCGTGGTCTCGTCCTCGAACAGGTAGTTGTTCGGCGACGCCATCGAGGAGGAGCCGGGCGTCGAGGAGAGCGCCGGCGAGCCAACGACGGACCGGGGCCTGTGTCACTCGTTCGGCGTCCCCGGCGTCCTCTGAAGCTGCTGCTGCTGCTGGGACTCATCCGCCTGCTGCTGCTGCTGCTGAGTCGACGAGCCGGACGCGTCGAGAGTCTGCTGTTGCTGCTGATGGTGGGGGCTGCTCGAAGCCCCCGCCTCGCCTCAAACTTGGGCCCTGGCGGTGGCGTTGGCGTGCTCGGGCCCCGGGGAGTGGGGGTTGTTGCCTCCCGTCGCCAGTGCGTACTGACAGGCGCTCAGTCCGCCGCCGGATGAGGCCCTCGAGCTTACGGGACTGATGCTGCCGGGTCCGGCGCTGCTACCTGCCCCGGTCCCACTGGGCCCGTTGTTGCTGGGCCCGTTGTTGCCACCGGCGGTAACCGCGGCGACGCTACTGCTGAAGCTCGAGTAGCTGCTGCTGTGCTGCTTGGCTTTGAGTCGGAGCGAGGCTATGCTGGTGGACATGACGTTGCTGGTCTCGGGCCCAACGGCCGTCCGGTGGTGGGAGTAGACGGGGGGCCCGTACGGGGGGTGGGGGGCGGCCGGAGCGGTGTAGGGACAGGCGGCTCCGGAGGCTGCGACGGGCGAGCCGGCGACTCCGAGTCCGGAGCTCATGCCGGGGATCATTGAGGTGGCCGCCTGGCCCACCGAGACGGGCATACCGCCCACGTGACTGCCCGACAGCGAACTCGCCGAGTTGAAGCACGAGCTGACCTGCGGATGGTGGTGATGGTGGCCCGACGTTTGGACGACGCTGCTCAGTGGGTTCACCGGCCAGGTGAAGTTCTTCGGAGTCAGGGGCGACGGCACCTTGGAAGCCCAGTTGTTGTAGGAACTGTAGTTGTAGAAGCTGTCGGGGTCGGCGAACGGCTGGTTGATGAAGTTCAGGCCCGCCGGACTGAAGTTCGTCTTGAAGTTCTCGGCCACTGCAGCCGCGGCGTTTATCGCGTTCCGCTCGCGCTTTCGCCATTTCGCGCGACGGTTCTTGAACCACACCTGCGAACAAGAAGACAAAGCTTGTTATATATTTATGATATAAAATTCGCAATAATTAATTAATTTTTTCAAGCAACGAAAGAGACGTAGCGTTTCAGTGTCAGTGAAATATCTCAACGTCATCTCTGTCCGCTCGACTATAAAAGCTCGCAGGCAATTCTCCGTGACGATAATCGTCTCCTTCTCGTCTCTCTGATTAAAAATTTCCATGGCTACAGTACGCTCTCTCTCTCTCTCTTTCGTCTCGTACGACTGCGTCCCGCGCCAGATTTATATGTATCGTCTTCGTTGCGTATTACTCATGGTAAAACCGCGTCGGAGGAGAGAAAGTCGCTGTGCAGAGCAGAGACAAATGGCAGAGGAAACCCCTCGCGCAGCTCGCTGCCATCCTGAAATATGACGGCGTTAATTCAAGGCGGCGCGCGCTGCCGCTCGATACCCTCTCCGGCACGTATATAGCTACACTTTTCTCTCTACTTTACTATCCCCTTCGAGCGTCGAGAACGCGAGGACGACTCTTTAAACGCCCTCTCTCTTATATGATATCCGGAATTACTAGCAGATTTACCGCAATTGAACTGTACACGAGATTTTATTTTTACTTTCGAGTTGAAACTATATTTCTCGTGTCTATATACACATCAGCTCCAATCTTGCGCGGAGAAACTCATCCGTCGGGCAATTATACGCTTGGTTGCACTCGGATGCACACGACGTTCCTCCCTCGCGCGCGGGTGTATATATATATGTATACGGAGGGGCTCGAACCGATATATAGGTATACAGACTCTTCTATTATAAGGGGGGGAGAAGAGAAGAATGAAGGCAGGGCCGAAGAATAAGAGAGGCGGAATCTCGCGAAAGATGGATGGCTGGCTGTGGCAACGGTGTTGCGCAACGCTAAGAGGCGCGACGAGTCATTGAAAGAGAGGGGCCGAGTCTAATGAAGAGTAATATACGCCCTCTTTCTCGCTCGATATAACACACGAGAGTGTATATATGTATGTATAAAGATCGGCGTTTCTTTTTGTACCATATCTTCTTTCTTTTCGACTTTTCCGAAAAACGTACACACATATACCGTCGGGGTATTAGCTCTCTGATGACTGATGAAGTGCCCCGGGATTTGCGAAGAATGTGTGCCGAGGATCATCCGGCATTGATAGAAATATATTATACTCTGCT
Organism: Cecidostiba fungosa; assembly: GCA_900474305.1. Taxonomy (NCBI): domain Eukaryota; kingdom Metazoa; phylum Arthropoda; class Insecta; order Hymenoptera; family Pteromalidae; genus Cecidostiba; species Cecidostiba fungosa. The sequence continues at coordinate 89,227 of UCOJ01000126.1, read as the reverse complement.
GGGGAGGTTAATGGAACATTCGTTCTCTTCTTTTTTTGTGATTTGCGGGAAAAGGAGCTGATGTGCTGTATAGGAAAATACATATGCGCCGGGGTTTATCGAGTCGTCGCAAGCATTGTAAGTAGAGAAAGGAGTGCTTTGGTCAGACGCTTTGTTTGGTTATAGAAAATGGATGGAATATAAATTCACGCGTAAACTTGCGAATCTTTATAAAAGGCCGTGAAGCTTCGAGTCATATAAAAATGAAAGTACACGCATGTATATAACAACGACAAAAAGAAGAAGTAAAAGTAAGAAGCAGTAGTTCATCTAATCGAAAAAAGGCGTATTAATTGTAGAGTCGTCTCAGCTTAAGTATAACCACACACGACTGCGCCTTATATCTCTCACTCTCGCGAGGGATGAAATTACGAGGACTATACGAGTTGATGGGCCGTTTCATCTCCGTCGCTCCATCTTTATCGCGCTATTTCACTCGTGCTATATGTAGAGAGAGAGAGAGAAAGAGATGACATCCTGATTGACTTCATAAAACGAATAGAGAGAGAGAGAGCACTCGCTCGAGATTACTACTGCAGTAGTATATATAAGGTTCCAGAAAAATTTTTAGACACTCGCCTTATTTTCGTATTCTTCGAACGCGAGAAGGGTTCGTGCGAGAGAAGCTGTGGCCGCAATAATAAGTGCGATGGTCGCGGGATAAATCGAAGCAGCGAACAATAGAAGAGAAAGAGAGAGAGGCGCGCACGTCAAGCGAGCAATAAAACCTCATCGAATCACGACCCCCCGTTCGACCGGCGTGTAAGCTTCTCTCTCGGCAAAGGCTCAATCTACGGAAGCTTATATAACTGTAATGAGACTGCGGCCGAAGGCCTCATCAATCACCCCCACCCCGCCCTACACTGCTTCTTTCCTTCGCTATACTTCTTCTTCTTCTTCTTCTTCTGAATCTTCTCGCTCTTGTTTTTCTTTCTCTTTGCGCTCTGTCTCATCTCTATGTGTTTGTGTTCAAAGTTTGGCCCTCTTTTATTTTCTTATTTCGATTTTGTTTGCCTTTGTTGCTCACCTTGGAACGCATAGTTTCGAGGTCCCGTGTATTTATAGAAAAATCTATACAAGTATCAGACAAAAACGTATATAATCGTGAGATCATGGAAACAGTGTATATATATAAGGCGTTCGATCAATCCGGAAGGCGACCGCAAGTCCTGTGTACACCGCAGGAGTCATTCCACGTGATCCAGGCCGTCTTAAGCGCGTCGCGCAAGCTTCGGTCAATCGGACGACGCTCGGCGATTTGTCATGGTAAACTGACCGAGTATAGGGCTGCACACATCGTCTTGATGAAACGACGGATTCAACGCGACGCGATACGTGTAATTAAAGCGATCTGTCATGCTTCTCGAGCTATATATGTGTTGTACGTGTGTGTTTGGTTTGAGATTAAATTATATGTATTATGTGAGCTTGCAGAGTGTATCAATCAAGTACTGTATGTGTACAATAATGCAGATTCGAAAGTAATCGGTCTACGCGTTATATACGTTTGATTGACGGGGATTTGTGTGTAGAAGAAGTGAGAAATGTTATTGATAATCTGTGGCAAGGCATATATAGAGAAATGGATATAATGGAAGTATGCGCTCTCGTACACAAGGGTCAATATTTATATCGTCCGTATCGTCGGGTTCCTCATCCTCGTGTTAGCGTCAAGAGATATATTTATAAGATTCTAATTCCCACTCTTACTGCTCAAAATTTACCATCACACATCCAAACTCGATTACATTACCCATATTAGGAAAAGAAAGCCATCATCAGAGAAGGAGTAAAATCAAGGCGAAAAAACGCAATAAAAGCTCCCGACGCGTAAGGAAAACAATACCGAGGGCAGAAATAATAGGAAACAGAGAAACTCGTTCTCGTATATATGCGGGGGAGAGAGAGAGAGAGAAAGAGAAGGTAAAGTCGAAGCGAAGAGGGGTCCCGGGCCGCAGCAGAGCAGGAGCAGTGGTGTGTGCGCAGGCGAGAGGGGTAGCTCTGGCAAGGGGGTAGAGGGATGGAGGAGGATTATATTGATCCCCTCGTAGCCCCGCCCCTCCTTAGCCAGCGACGCCATCATTATGTTATCCACCATCCCTCTGTGTCTATCCCGACGTGTGCGCGCAACCGAGAGCTGCTGCTGCTGCCGCGACGACGACGACGACGACCTATACGCGAGTCTCACCCCCACTGTATCTTCAGCTTTGTCTTCGTCTTTGCTTCTCTTTTTCTTTTTCTTCGGATTTATATAGGTATACACACTTTTTTCGGCTCTATATTGAATTTTATTTTGAGCTTTCGATTGGATAAAATGTGTGTCGTATATTCGATTGAAAAATTTTATTACTAAATAAAAATTTCGAATCATCGATCCATCAGTTCACCCTCCAAAAGTACACAAAAAAAAACCATCTCACTTTCACCTACGGCAATGAACAAAATACTACGAAGTGCAAGGTCCAGCTTTAACCAAGCTCTCTCTCTCTCTCTCTCTCTCTCTCTCGCGCGCGCGAGTAATAACAATAAGCCGCAGTAGTAGTATAGCTGCAGTATATATATATATATACCAACACGAGGGCAGCACACAGGGTATACATATAAAAGCTCGCCGGTGTGCTTGCGGAACTATATATATATATATATATATATACGGGAGCTGTGGGGTGTGCAAGAATGTGTGCGCGCGCCACTTCATTAAAAATAAATTCCGCCAAGGAGCCTCCGGATATCCGGGGCTTCGGAGAGGATTTGACGCAGCTTCGCTCTCGGGACTCTACTCTCCTATATATATATAGTCGCATCCATAACTTTCGGCCTATAAGCATCAGCGAGCGCCGAGTTAAAGTGCAACAAGCTATATACTTATATATGGTATATTGTTCTTTTATATTATCACCTGATGTTCTTTCCTCGAGTGTTTTTCTTTTCCAGAGGTTTATAATTACGAAACGCCAGGCTGCATTGTCAAGGTCAGAGTATAACTGTAGAGATAAGACTTGGAGGAGTGATCGGTCAAACTCAGCTGCGGCTTATAAGATATCGCATGCGAGCTGATGGCTGCAGCAATATTGTCGAATTCTTATCTATCGTTATTGTCATCGTTCGCAATTCATATATGAGAATAGTTCGGAATCACACCAGCTACAAAAGTGCACTGCGCTTATCACATGCAACGCAATTAATGAATACACACCATCATCATCGGGGACACGTGTACCCGCAGAGTTGTTATATATATAGGAGATAAAACGTCTATAAGACATGACGCGTGACAGTTGCAAATGGTAATGTAGTATACTCTTCGGAGTTTCTTTGTCTCTCTAGCGCGTTGCTATCGGTGTCCTTTTATGTTAACAGCTTGTACGTAAATAACCCGGAGCCCAGCCGAGAGATAACGCGATAAGAGTCGCTCCGAAGCGGCTAATCGCGATCAAGCTTGTGCTTCTCTGTGTCTGTGTGGCTATGTCATATCTGGCCGCGCGATCTGGATAGGACTGCCACAGCATTGAGGAATCGTATTGGTGCGTTGGAATTTTTTTTTCTCCCCCACTGATACATTATATATTGTAGTGATTCTCGTAATGGTTCCCACGGACTTTCTAGCAGTTTTTCGTTTTCAGGAAAAATACATTCAAGCGCGCGAAATTTCGAAAATTGTAGAGGTGCATGTGTTATATCTGGTGTCGAGATTATAAACATCACGCGATTCAATTGTCGTTACTGATATGCCTCCGTCGTGACTCTACGCAAACGTATGCGATCGTATGTAAAGTCATCGTTTCGTGGCACATAAAATATATATACGCAATAGGAAAATTTCGGATCAAACAGATAGTTCGTTTGAAAAATCACGGCACGTAGATCAGTTCGATCAGAACTTCTAATCTCACCTCTCGTTAATTTGTCTTGATCCTTCATCTCATCTATTATAAGAATGTTAACAAGACTTTTTATTGCGATAAATAATCCCGATAAATTCGAGTGCCTGTAATACACACCATTTAAATTATCGAACACAACATTATCTCTGTGTATATACACTGAAATATGAAAAAAATCCTGCTTTTTGTTCAACATAAAATTCACAGCTTTATACCAAGAAAATTTACAAGTCATCCTCCCGTTGTTATGCACTTATTGCGCAACGGCTCGAGACGAAGAAGAAGAAGAAAGACGGCTGGCGTTGCGCGGACGAGATAAGGAAGCGTATAGGATCGTCCTGGCAGCCATGATACTATACTAGCGCGCGCAGCTGTCTACCCAGCCGCGCTAGCTTTAAGCGCCATTTTTATCTCTTCTCCACAGCGTATTCGGTTTTCGAGTATTTATTCGTCGGTGTATTCGAATATCCGTTATATTTCTCGACTGGAATATACACACACCTAAAATTTTCCGCCATATAATCTTTTATTCCTACTCAACTCTGCGGCCAATCGATCAATCAAGCGCAACAAAGTCCCAGTGCATAAATAAAGGCGACGCCGTAAATAAAGTAATAAATGCAAACGAGCCGCGACTCGGTAAAAAAAAACTCTCACGAAGAAGAAAAACTTTCAACTCATCCCGGCACACAGCACTCGGGGAAAAAATATATATATAAGAATAGCTAAGGAGAGCAGAGCAAAAGAAGGCAACAAACTGCAAACGCGCGGTACGCGGAAAATATGAAAAGATAGAATGAAACTTCAAGCGGAAGGAATGAATAAAAAAGAAGCCGAGCGCTCGGGGTACAAAAGAGACGGAAGGAAAGCTTCTCTCTCACCGCGAAAGAAATAAGGAGAAAAAAAGAAGAAGAAGAAGGAGGACTGCAGCGGCGGCGTCTCCATAAATCTCGCTATAACGTCGAGATGGATCAGCAAGAACTGAGAACGGTCACGTCGCTCTTTCTCTCTCTCTCGAATTGCTACGCGCGCAGCCCTCTCTTTACATCTTCTTTCGCCTCATTCTCCGTGTCTTCTTCTTCTTTTACTTTCTTTTTTCGCGCCCTTTTTCCATACGACGCCACGTTTATACACGCTCTCGGCATAACGATGAATGTGCTCTCTGTATAGAGGAGATGTACAACGTGCGAGCACAAGAGGGTAATTCGTCATTTAGTCTGGCTGTGTTGTGATACTTTTACGGTTGGGGAATCGAGCTTTACGTGCATTATGTTGTTATAACGATATTGTTGCTAAATTGAGTGGATGGCAGTTTCTTTTTTAGAGAAATTTGTGAACTGATTTTCGCAGGAATTCGCTCCGGAAGTTACAAGACGGTTTTTTATAGTCTGCTATTTATAGTGATCATCGCCGATATTTCATTTTTTTTTTGTTGTGGTGAAGAAGCGATCCTGTCCGAGGCATCAATGAAAGCGAACTGTTTGAGCCGAGAGGTGCCACCTACGCGTTTATGCGTATAAATATCCCGGTATTTGTCTGGAAGCAGCTCGTATTCCAACTTTTCATCTTGTACAGACAAACGTGGATTAGTAAGGCCGTTTACCTCGCTGAGATATATTGTCATTTCGTTGATATAATCGTATCTATATACGCGTCGTTGGCATATATTTTTTCAAATTTTCATTATCGTAAACAGTGCGTATTGTATATCTGATGGGGATATTCGTCTGTCTTATTCGAAAAAGTATAAACACGATGAAATCGCGAAGATTTTATTTGTTTTTCAAATTTTCCTTTCACAAAGTTGGTCGTCTAAAAATATTGTGATCTCTGCCGTATCGTAAATTTTTTCTCGCAAACAGTATCTTTGATGATTTTAATCTTTTTATATACTTTTGAACAATTATTTTGAGCGCCAAGCTGTGATTTTTAATCTCGTCGAGCAGATATTGCAGTTTGTATCGTTTATTTACGAGGCTTTATAAAAATAGCCTGTGTATTATACAGTTTTATGAAAAATGTGCGAGCTAATTTAGAAAGTTTACTGTAACCCAGTGCTTCAAGACTATCTGTTACGAAATTCGAGATATGTTTATAAAACGTCAGAATAGAAAGTAGAGACATAGCATGAGTAGTTTCATTAGTAAGATTAACAAGGTAATTTTGGCAGAGGTGGAACACACTATATACCTCGCAATATTGAATTTGTACAGAAAAATATGATCTGAATCAAGTTAATTCTAATTTTATCTGTGAGATATGGTGTTAAGACCATACCTAATCAGCACGACTTCCAACGCGCACTTGAAGTCCTACAATAAAAATGACTTCATTAAATGAGTAGTATTCAGTAGATTCAGGCAGTTATAGCATAAGCAGCTCGAGTTGTAGATGCGGCACACCGCTATAATATATGTAGCCTTGGCGCGCAAATTAAGATGAGGGAAGCAGAAAAGTGCCTATGCGCCACCTATCGTCGCTAGTCAATAACTCGAAAGGCTGAAAGTGAAGCTACAGTGGGGGAAAAGCCAGTCCAAACGGCTACTATGCGGCTTCGCGCTAATATACTACACAGTCGCATCTTCTGTAATAGTATAACCACACAAAACTATAACTCTTGACATAGCCACACGCGATTTTCCCATTGACTCTCTCGTATTATCGAAAGTCCGAGAGAGAGACGGCCAGCAGAACAGGGGAAAAAGCGGAAAGAGCGAGAGCCGAGTTTTATGGATTTTTTTATCGGTATACCAACGCTCTGCCGCAGCAGCAGCAGCAGCTGAGAGAGAAAGAGAGGCAAAGAGAGAGAGAGAGAGAGAGAGAGAAGCGAAGCGCCAGTGGGATTCGGATATTCAATGTTGGCGCACCTGTATGGATATTAAATTAACACCCGTAAGCCGCGAGTATTAACAACTTTGCAAAAGATTATACGAGATTATGAGCTCAAGCGGAACACGTGATTTTTAATGCCGCCGCACCGCTGCTCTCGCGCTTTAGCCAATGTAGCTTGCAGAGGCTTGCCTGCGGCCGAGTGTATAGTGTGGAATTGAGAAAGAGGAGAGAGAGAAAAAAGGAGTAGAGAACGACGAGATAGTATAGTGTACCAAACAGAGAGCTCAGAGCCTAATTTATAAATAGGCTCGTTCAAAGCTTGCGCATGGAAATTTCTTTTGAGCTTTTCGTGCTGGATATACTGAGTTCACTCGGTGGAGCTTGATGTTGTTTTGTTTGTACTAGTTTATTGTTGACAAGCTCCTTTTTCTCTAAAACACTCGTATGATTCTGAATTATTATTGCAAGGTAGCAAAACTTCGAGGATGAAAAACTTTGAAATTTCAGTGTACTTATCCCTAACTAATTCAAAAACACGCATCGTTGCTTATTTATTTTCCCTCAACATCACACCACCCTTAAAAAAACCTTTGCCTATCCAGATCCTTCCATCCTCTGCTTATTCCTCTCCAAATTATGTCAATCACGATAGACCAAAAGCACGAAAATTTCGCAGCAACGCACATAATGAATCTCTACGTCCTTCGCGTTATTTCGTCGCGCGCGATACGTCGATATTAGAACGAATGCGCTTCTCTCTCTCTCTAGCTTCATATACGCAACCCCCTGTCGGTTCGCCAGAGATAGGCCGCCGCGAGCGAAATGCAAATCGACGGACACTATATGTGTGTGTGTGTGCGATCGCAGCGGCGTTAATAATTGATATATACGCCGACGCGGCATTGGCCGCTGACAGCTGCTAACCCGGCCGAATACGGATGACACCCGGTAATCCTCACTCTCATATACCGGTTAGCGCGGCGGCAGCGACGGGGCGCGCGCTGCTGGTGTATAGTATAGGCTTCGATTCACACGCGAGCGAGAGTTCGATGCCGCGCGCGAGCTCTCTTTATGTGCCGCGAGGATATCGCGCGGATGCAGCCAGCTTATGTCGGGGGATAGCTATGCTAACTCATGGCTGACCCGAAATGAATACACATTGTCTCTCTCTCTCTGCAGTAGTCTGCTGCTGCTGCTGTGCTGGGATACCAAGGTGAGAGAGAGTTTGGTGGTGGCGAAAGGGTTGTCTGAGCGTTTGTGGGGGGTTATCACTGATTTTTAAGGGAAAATTTAGTCGAAGTCTTGAGTTTTGAAAAAATTATTGGAGCCTATTTATTGTGGCCAGGGGTATCAAGTTAGCCGAGCAAGATGCATGTAACCAAGAAAATCAACTATGATATAATTTGTATTATAAATGGCAAGATGGATACCCGTTGTTTCGAACATAATTCTCTTCAAATATATAATGCAAATAGAATATTTTTCACTAATTTTTAATGCAAACAAATGAGTCTATAGAGTATAAAATTATAATAAACTCTATACCTTAAATAAATCACATCAGAAGAATAAAAATTTGAAATTCAGATTACACTGCAATCTAATCAAGTACTATGCTCTTCACTCGTATAAAAATGTTGCTACGCCGAAAAATAACCAAAAATCATTTTGCCTGAGCTTCCCCTAACTACCTTTCCCCCCCACTGCATTAAAACCCCAGCATCTACTTCAACCCTGTCAAACTACCCATCCTGATAAATTCCAAAACACACAGTCAATGCACACCGCTGCATTCCCAAACACCACCCACTGCAGCTTTTTTAATTAAAAACCATTCCTCACCCATAGTATACGCAGCTCGCTCAAAAAGGAACAAAAAAAAACTCCAAAATATATCCTGCCATCGCTGCGGCACCTCTTGATCAAACGCCAAAATTTCCATATAGCCCAGCGCGCGCGATCTCCTTTTGCATTCATCGCGTGCACCAGAAGGGGCGCACACACACACACACACACACATCGAGATATATCCGCAGAAAGAGGAGAGAGAGAGAGAGGCTGCGCTCACGTGGCTGCAAGCATACTAATCCGCCGATGGATTTATGGTCTTAATCACCGGCGGATTATCTCGGACAGGCTGCGCGCTCGCACTGCCACCGAGCGAAACATACGCCTGCCTCTTTGCAGATAACTGCCTGAATACCGAACCGCACCGGCGCCGCCCCTACTACTGCTATACTATACCACCACTGCTATGCGCTAGTGTAGAGAGTTTCTGGGCGAAACTGACCTCCCCTCTTGCTGTACCCTCTCATTGCAGCTGTATACTATACTGGAGAATTCGGACCGCCTGAGTATACCCATTACGCGACTGCTTTTTGTGTTTAAAATTTTTTTTAAATGAATAATATATTTCGAAATATTATATAAGCACTCGCAGAAGATATATATATACTACATAAAGACAGAGCGAAAGTTCAGAAAGATCGCGACCATCCAGAAATCCCAGCAGAGCACAATTATAACTTTGCGAGCGCTCAACTTTTGAAATACATTCAGCGAGGAGCGCGAAATTCGGCTCGCGGTCACACACACACACTATACGCTGCAACAAAAAGACAAAGAGAGAGAACAATGAAGCCCAGAACTGCATATAGAGAGAGAGAGAGACGAAGCTCTGCTGCTGCTGCTGTTCTCGGGGGCAACAGAATTTGCGGAATTTTGGTACATGGCGTATAACGTCGTGGCGGCGGCGCCGCGTGTGGTTCTATAAATCCATAGGGGCTTACCGGCGCAAAGCCTCCGGCTCGCATACGCTCTCCCTCTCTCTCTCTCTCTCTACCTTTCTTGCGCTCGCGCACGTATACCCCTGCTGCTGCCTCTATAAATGCAAAATCGGGACGGAGTCGGCGGCTCTCTCTCTCTCTCTGTCTGTGTGGGTACGAGCTTTTGAAACTGCACGCGCGCTTGTATGGGCTCGCGGTTAAATGAAGAGGTGGCGAGCACAGGGTAGATTTTGCAAAATCGTTTGTCATTCTTTTTTTTCTTTGATATATTAATTTTATACTTTTTCCTTGATTATATAGCTTCTAAATTCAACAGACTTGCTTACGTAACGAAGGCGTCTCGTTAATCTCGATCATCGCGAAAAGAAAAAGTTTTCGCCGCCGCGTCAAGACGGCGCGACCGAGTGGATGTACGATCGAGTGTCTGAGACGAATACTCGATGTTTATCTTGCGATCGACACCATGTATCCAGATGAACGAAGCTACTGTGTGCAGTATACACAAACTCATATCTCCAAACTATACACTCGTCTTAATTAACAGACTTGACGAGCATCTGCCTCGAAACACTAGGTCTCTTTCAAGCGAAGCAATAATAATATGCGTAATATAATAAAAAAAAACACAAGCCTTACCCTGACTCGCGCCTCGGAGAGACTCGTCCACATAGCGATTTCTTCCCTGGTCGACATGTCGGGATACCGATTTCTCGCGAAGGTTGCCTCGAGTTCCTGAAGTTGCTGCGACGTGAAGTGTGTCCTTTGCCGCCTTTGGCGTTTGCCTTTCTTGCCGTCCTTGTCGTCCAGATCGTTGACCACGACGACACCCGGCGACGAGAGACCGCCTGCGCCGATGTCGTGCTTCGAGTCTGTTGGCGTGCGAACACCTGCAACGCGTTAAGACATCACGTTCCTGAGATTTCAAGTGAGTTTGCCTAACTACGGAGGGGGAGATTTTTGGTTTTTGAAAGTTTTTAAATATTGTCATTAGTTTCTGCTGTGACGCTATAGAAACGTAAAAAAATAACATCTCCCTGTCATCGTCCTAAATCCATCAATAATCTCGGTGTCAAGTCTCAAACTCGAAAGTATAATATCTATATTGAAAGTCGAAGAAAGAAACGTTTAAACGTCAATTATATTTTTTGTAGATCTTTTTATACATAGCTTCTCTCTTTACTTATAATATCATATCCGTTACCCCTTACTCCACAACTGCAGCACAATCAATCGTCTACCTTTGACACCTATTTACTTTTCATCTCTCTCTCTCTCTCATCGAACGAAATTCAAGCCGTGTGCTCACGGGGAGTGAGATAATCAAACGGTGCATTTATATATCAAGGGGTTCCTTCCGAAGCTAATACTCAGCGGGTGGTAGGTGACAATGACAGGTGAGGGTATACCCTGGCCTTTCGACTAGCTTCTAATGTGCCCAAACATCGATCGATACATATATATCTGATGCCCTATAGAGAGAGAACCCCCTCGTTAGTCTGCGACAGTCTACGTGAGATCGATGACGCGGTGAACGATCTACTGTACTAAAAGTTATGGCGTATGGATTCTGAGGTGTCTTTGGATGATTACTCGTAAAATCGTCAAAATGTTGATATAAATTTAAGATGAATCGATACTAATTATAATTCAACTATTAATTTAAATTCATTAGGCTCGAACAAGCTTCATCATTAATCGTTCTGTATCATTTTACAAACAAACGATAATTCTACTTCCTAAGCTGTGGAATCTTCAAAGTCTCTTTTATAATCTCAGTCCAAATTGAAACCACACAATTTTTGCGATCTCAAAATCCTCTCGAATAAACTTTTCATTTCATTAAAAAAAAAAACAAACATTTATAGATATCATCAAAGACGATTAATAAACACCGATAAAATATAATTCAGCAATGTGTATATATCACTTAGAGCCAAAGTCGCGGAACACCGCGACGAAAGAGAAAGCCGATTTAGGGACTTTGCGAGTAAATCCGTCTAGCCTAAGAAAGCGACTCGAGAGATCTCGTTCTCATCCCGGGATTACTATATACTCCCAGAACGAAGCGAGAGATCTGTCGCGGGGTTGTTGTTAACCAGAGATTCTAAGTCGATTCGATTCAAATCACATTAATTACACTAAAAAAAAAAAAAAATCGAGTCGAAAACTACTCCAATGCGTACCTTTCCTTATGTCTTGCCTGGGAACGTTGTTGGGTCGACTCCGCGACTGCGTCGATGAGAATCCTCCGGACGGCGTCGTCGGCGCCGCTCCTGGTGTACTGGGATTACTACCACCGGGTGTGTGAGCTCCGTGACCCGTCGAGTCCAACCTGGCTAGGCCACTGTTTGCTTCGTCCCTGAAGTCACTTTGAGCCCACTCTGTAAAGGTAATGTATTCGTCACATATTTGATACTTTATCTAGATTGCAAAGATTGGTTTAGTTTACTTAATATTCGGTTGGAGCAAGCAATAACTTTTTTTCTCGTTATAGGTACACGAAAAGGAAGGGGTTTCCTAAGAAATAATCGGTCGAATTTTAACATGGGGATGAGTATTACGCAAATTAAAGACGGTCAATAATTGATGCTTTGAAAATATAGAACCAACTGATTGTTTTATTTTGTGGATTTCCTCATACACGCATAGACCTGATCAAAAAAATATTCGATCCTCAAAGATGAAACACTGTCGTGCAGCAACGCAAAAGTTAAATAAATATCCTATTCTTCACAGACAATCGGAGAGTATATCTATATACATCACACGCGGTATCCGCAGACGATGTAGTGTATTAATCAATCCGGTTATTTTCGAGAGCAGCTACACGATTGGCCCGTTTAATTTCGTGGCGCTGCTCTCGAGTTATTTATCTACTCCGCGGAAGAAAGAGACGCGTGTAAAACAAATTCTGAAGTAGCTGAAAAAGCGTAAAAATCGTCGTGGTCTGAAAAATCGAGAGTCAACAATGTATAGTACGAAGCGAAAAGCTCAGAGCTGAGGAGAAAAAGCTTCCGTCAGTTAAAAATATACTCTCTCGTGTTTTCAATTTAATCAATTAGGTATACGAATTGTTTGTTTTAACGATGTTTCACACTCCTTTGCCTCTGCAGTTTGTAATCCACAGGAAATATAATTGCTTATATATACAGCCTTTGAAACAAAAAGATATTTTTCATAAAAAAAGTATCGCGGTTGAAAGTAGCAAAGTATAGCTTCTCTCGACAGTCAAAAAAGAAAGAGAGAGAGAGAGAGAGAAGCTGTCGTGAAGCTCGTCGTCGCGTGGCTGAGACGTTAATCGGTCGAGTCGTTTAAGCATTCGTTTCGTTTAGTTATATTTGGTTCGTAGCTCGACGTCGAGAGAGCTGCACACCACCGCGGGAGCACACAGAGAGCGATTAGTCGGCGCATAACTCCCTGCGGCTGATTTAGAGCCTCAGCTACCGCGAAGCCCTCGTGTCTTTTTTCTCGCGTTAGATTCTATATACTACACTAGTAGCAGCTGTCCTTTTGAAAAATGCGCCTCACACATTCTCGCGCGAGTATTATAATATAGCTGCTAACGAGACGCTTTTTTTTGTCGAAAACAATTTCTGGCTTATCCCACCGTTTTTTTATATATATACGGAACAAGGCGTCGATAAGTTAGGAAGTCACAGGCGATTACGAAATAATCCGATGAGTTAGACGCTTTCCGGAATGAATTTTTTCGTTAAAATATTTGTAGCTTTTCCTGTCGATCTTATATATTTTTAAACTTGTGTATATCCGATACGGTTATATTACAGACAGAAATGAATTATCAGACTTGACCCTTAACACTCTATGAGCCTCTAATACCTCATTTCGCCGGATTAGCGGAGCAAGTGAATCAGATCCGAAGCTTGTGGGAAACAAGTCCTCCAAGGTATATAGGCTCTCCTATATATCCGCATAATCTTCGAGAAACAAACACAGAGAGAGAGAGAGAGATCGTTCCGAGAGGAGTTTTGGAAACACGTGTAAGTGACCGCATAGGCATCGTGTGTTTGCACAGGCCTCTCGAAACGTCGTCGTATACAAGTCCCTCGGGAGAAATCGTTCTCACACGGGCCACTCGAAGACACTCGCTACTGCGTAAACAATGCGAGCTTATAATAAATACGTGTGATGCGCCAGAAATTTATGTACTGGAGTGCACGGGGTGTGTGGAATAACGTGATATAAACAATCGAAGCTGTTAGTGCGATGTCGCGTTTTTGATGGATTTATTGCTCTTGATATGCATTTTTACGTCATTGAATCTTCCCTTTTACCCCGAAAAGTTTCTCGTGATGTAAAGCTTCTCTATTCCGAAAAAAGAAAGTAGAAACGAGGAAGAAGAAGAAGAGCAAGTGAATCATGTGCTCGTCCCAGGAATCGGGGATATAACCACATCACAGATCGAGGCGAAGATCGAATGACACTGAGAGCTAGAAGCACGTGGCTCTGGTAACCGATCCGCTTATAAGTATGTAAGAGAAATTGGGAGAAAGGCAAACAAGACGCCTTCGGGAAAGTCATGATACATTCGTCATCTCAAGTTTCCACGTATAAAGGACTCGCAGCAGGCGGACCAAAGCGGTCAAGGACTCGATTATTGCTCATCAAGGTTTTCAATAAATCACTCCCGAATAAAACAAAATAATTAAACAGCAGAGAACAAAGTCCAAATAAAACGCTGCAGATCGACTTACGACAAAATCAGAACGGATCGTTCTCATCCTCTGTATAGAACTATAAAAATATACAAAGCGTGAAAAATTCTCGTCTGCAAACGTAGATACAAGAAAAGACCGTCGCGTCTCGACAATTCATTACTTTTTTCCCTTCGCTCACACACACACACGTTGAAGATAAAGTCAAGAGCAGGAAAAGATCGAGCTTACGGCTCAGCTGCTCGGCGCGTTTTTATCCGCGAGATGTACATATTTTAGCCCGCGCGGCTTAAGCTTGAACGCACGGATTTTACGAGGCTCTCGCGTTTCCGTCGCCTATATACTTTTTCCTCGATGAATTCTTAGATCCTCGTGTGTTGATGTTCTTTCTGTGTTATAGATATATACTGCAGTTCACTTTTTGCATATACTTGTTATTATTTAATTATTGTTATAAAGAGAACCTGTCGAAATTTGTTTACCCCCCAACGATTACACTGCTCATTTCGGCAGATTGTAAGCGTGAATAAAGCGTCGTCACGTGTCTAGGCCATATAATATACAGAGAAGAGAAGCAAGAGGCATCCATGTGCAAGCCGATGGGTGTTTAGTGGCGCGTGTCGTGGCGTGACGTTATACCGAAAGAGAGAGAGGAAACGACGAATTAGGGTCGAATTTCCCTATATACGCGCACGATTCTGGGGGTCGAGCCCCGTTAAAACAGACGTCTCTCTCTCTCTCTCCCACGTGTTTTTCCGGCGATCGACTGTGACACGTTTCTCGCCGGCGCGCAAGAGAATCGCTCGACTGTGTGATATGCGCGACCTAATTCGTAGGGAATTGGCCTTTTATATGCGCGAAATGCTGCTCTGTATATATATATATATATACCTATATAGTCGTTAATCATTCACGCCGTGTTTTTTGTCTTTCTTGAAAAATGCGAGACTGAGTGAGAAGGATCCCCTCGTGATACTCTATTGTTATTATGTATACACTGTGTCAAGTGACGCGAGAATAGCGTGACGGTGTATATAACTCGGTATATTATTCATCAAAACAGCTGTAATATAGTGTACCAAATTTAAATTGCGTATAATTTCGGAAGTACTAAAAAAAACGAAAGACAAACTAGTGCTTTAGAATTCGAAACTTTAACGCGGCGTATACGCATTACACGCCAAATTTAGAAAACTCGTGAGAGAGAGAGAGACATAACTTTTTTTTTGTCGAAGGGATCGTCTCGTTCGGTAATTACCGAAGCAAACAGCTTCGAGCTATATAGTATATATCAGAGCGAAAGAGAAGACTCGAGAGCACCTGCGCGAGCAGTGTCAAGAAAAGCTCCGAGCGCGTGCTTCGAAGAGTAGTAGGGGCGACGTCGCAGCCCGGACACCCTAATCTCCTAATCCTTCGCTTCCTTAGGAAGTCGTTTATTAGTTAGCTGCTTCGTCGTCGTCGTCGTCGTCTTTGGACGAAGACGACGACTAGGTATATACGGCGGCCGTTCACCGGAACATTTTCTTTTTTTTTTCGTCTTTGGAGGTTCGGCCGTGTATTTACGCGCGCTGAGAGTAATTGGCGATTGATGAGTGCTATTGTTGAATTGAGTTTACCTGATTTTTTTATTTGTACAGATACCTATCTGTAATTTTCTATTGACGCGATGAAAATTGATAGTTTTAATGTATTTCTTAGATCATATTCTTTAATGATAGAAAAGATTGGCGCGTGTCGAATTCAACATTTGGAAAAGTAATCTGCGTAAATGCAAATGTTTCAAAAAGTTGCTCCTAATAGTATTATATGGTTATCCATAGCTATTTTGGCTGTAAATATTTATTCATTCACAATAAATGAAAATTTTACACAAGGTGACTTGCGCGAATAAGAAATAAAGTTTCATATAATACTTTTGTTCTGCATAACGTAAACGATGTTAAAATAAATTTTCGTATATCATATAGAACTAACTCCAAAATATAGGAAATAAACGGAGCACAGTACAAACATCGCCCGGAAAAACGGAAGCATTATAAAAAATGATGTGGGATAGGGTTCGAAAGCATCTTCACGAGACATGCATCTCCTGTCCGGCAATTTGTTTAGTTTCAACTTGACGCAGCCGGAACACGTGATAGCTATAAGTAACCCAAGAGCATCACAGCTTTTACCCTCTTTTCGGTTTTTCACACACAACTGCAGCCTACTCGGCCGAGGGTAAAAACGGCCCAGACTGCCTGGCGCTGACCCTTCGACTTTTACTATATGGAATTCGTTACACGAGAGTATAGGTATCGTCTTACAAGTTCCTGCGGTGAGACACACGGCCTACCTCGAAGATACTGCTATATATACACATAAGAGTCTTCCTCGCTTTCTCACACATCGGCACGAACTGTGTCCTCGAAAGTTTTGTTTGCCCAAAAAGCGGGATGAAAAGTTCTCACAGTTTTGTATTATATAACCCTGTTTGTTTAGAAAATACACAAGCAGGTTCGCTACACACATAATGACCTGAAGCTATTATATATCGTGTATAAATCGGTAAAACAGAATGTTTCTTTTTCTAAAATAAATTATATCAAGCATCACACCGACATATTAAAAACGAAAAGTTATTATATAAACACCGAGAGCTCAAGCTCGTAAAACCTGCATCGCATCTCATATCTATATAGTGTCTATGTCATCCCGTCGATCGACGGCATCCCCCTATAACATATATCGGTATACACAGCGTCGCCGGCGTCGAGCACGTCGTCGTTTCGGGGTGCGGCAAAGATAATAGGAAGGAAATCAGTTCATTTCTATGTTGATCCTGCGGCGACGTAGCAGACGAGCCGCGTCCTCGTGGTTTTCTCTCTCCCCCTTTCTGATGCAGCATCAGCGCGAAGATTGACCGCGTTATCGGCATGATCGCAAACTCCGAATCGATCGACACGACGCATCATTGAGGACGTGACGGGCTTTCGCTCCTGCTGCAGACTCGTATTCTCTTTTTAATTTTGAATTCGCGCGAAATATATAAGAAGAACCTTCCCCTTCTCAAAAAGTCATCGATATATATATACCTATAATATTTCTCTCCTGCGATCCATCGACTTTTTTTCTGTCGTCCTCCCCTCGTACGTATGTGTATATATATAACGTACCGATGAACGTTTGCGGGCGGAAGGATGCTACTGCGCAGTGTCATATCCCCCGGGGGAGGCGCGGCTAGCCGAGTAATTTGTCAACACTATTAGCCGTACACAAGGGGTTGCTGACTTTGGGCGCATCTGCCGTTATGTGTCTGCGTTTATAGATACAGACGGACGAAAAGGGGTATATGTAGTTAATGAGAAGTCGAATGGTGCGAGTTGAGACACCGTATGTTGGCTAAATATTGGCTTCGACCGGTTCGACAAAGCATTGTACTATGTGCTTTTCCAGTTTTCCGAGATTGATGGTCCTGAGGTGTGGGACTACTGTGTATATTGTTGGGATGGGAAAATGGCTTTGTTGACGGGAAATGGATATATTGTGTCTGCTGGAAGGATTTAAGGGAAGTGTTCGAAGGTGATTAAAAGGCTGTTGAAGGCTCGTTTGGCTTTGAGATTGTTTTTCGATTCTATACTTTTCAAGCGTATTTATTCGCGATGGAGATAATAAACTATACTGATCTCTGAAATGTATGAATTGTATAGCTATATGATATAAATGTGTGTGACGTAAATCGGTCTAGACGAACTCGTCGAAAGTATAATCATATAGTTTTTAGTACACACAGTTCAGTAACAGGAAATCGCGATGCCAAATACGAATATATTCGATATATCGCTCGAGAGATCTTGAGAGACAACAGTTATCTCTGTATAGGCCTGTCATAGAAATTTACGCCGAATATTTTCATTGTTCTCGATCGCTTGATTTAATCACTCACTCTCTCGACTGTCGCAGATAATGATATATATATACACCTATGTATATAATTCGTCATACACCGGATACGTAGTTAATTTAACGAAGAAGATCCGTATCGCCAGGTATATATAAGAAATGTTTGGAATAACAATGATCGAGCGGTCATATGATCGAAAATAAACGCTGTCTTCGTCCGTTAGATAAAACGTGAATGTCAATGTTATCCATTTGTTTACCTTTTTGCACGTTCCTTCTTACCTATATATATAAATATACTCGCTATATATTGTATCGCGCGTGCGCGAGTGCGAGTGAGAAAAGTAGAAAGTAGAAAACTCAATTAGGTTTGATTTTAAACAATCCCAAGTTAAATTGCATTAGGGAAAAGCTGTCTTTAGGAAAAGTTTACAAATCTGCTGCAGCAGGAAATAAGAAGTTGCTGCTCTGCAGCGGTATATATATATATATATATATATATATAGCTCTCGGGTAAGAAACATAAAGGAAAGAGCGCGCGGAGAGAGAAAGAGAGAGAGAAGAGAAGGCAAAGCAAGTCCTGAAACTGAAATGGGAATAGGTGGGATGCCATTGGAATAAGATCGGGTTTAGCCGCGGTGTCGGCTTCGAGCCCCGGATAAGTCTACCTTATCCCGATAAGCCGGTGAGTTAATGAATCACAAAACAGGTGGCGGTGTGGCGCGGGTCACGCGGAACTGAGAGAGGAAGAGAGGGAGAGAGGGTTGTCCGTCGATATCCTGACTTGAACTGAGACTTGAATTGTTCGAAAATTGCATTTTTGCTGACGATGATAATATATGAGATAAATCGAGTTTCGTTGCTTGAAATTCATACACGTATCCAAGAGCTTCTATCGCTAAAAATGCAGATAAGCAACCAAAGTGGCCTGGTTCGCCAAATTTTAAACTGTGTTGAGTCTTTACACGTTGCACGGATTTTATTTTGGAGATACACGCGAGTCATTGATTAAAACGAATTCAACGATCTCCGAACAAGGAAATAAAATCGATAACGTATATTATTAAACACAGACAAAGAATCAATAACACAAAATCGAATTAGACCATACAGAGAACTTCGAAAAAGGAACACAAATACTCATTCTTTCAGTATATTAGAACAATAGGACAGACGATAATGAATCAAAATTTTATCGGCTGGTGTATAATACATTTCTGATGTGTATGTATGATTTTACAGAGAGCGACGGGTACCGGGCTTATCGGCTTGTTGGTACTAAAACTTTATCTATATTTGTCCGACATCTAACAAAAGTGTGTTACACTCACTCTCGCGTCTCCCGCGCGCGCATGTTGCAATGAATTTTTTTCTTTTTTTTCATGAACGATTTAAAGTTTTGTTGTTCTTGATAACGAGCTCCGCTTGTCTTGTACAGCCTAATAAACTGCGAAAAACGCTCGAATGAATCATTCTTTTTCTTGTTACGATTTTTATCGTTGTGTTTTTAGTGTTACTAGGAAAAGTTTAGCACGTCTTCAACGAAAAAATTGATTTTATCAAAACGTCTGATTCGCTTTGAGGTGAAGCAGTAAATGTTGTTCAGAATTATTTTAAGTAAGTAGGGGAGGGGCTAATTAGTTTGTTTCTTCTCGGAGCAGATATCAAGTTTAGTGATAACTGAAAAAAAATCTCATGGACCTGTTTAAGGAAAAATACGAAATTCCTAAAATCCAGGGTAAATTCATAGAACGTCAGGGCAAACATTACTTGATTATAACCTGAAGTGCCTTATTATAATATTGGTATATCAATAAAAATCATATTTTTATACCATAAAATTATGCCTATAAATAAATATGTATTGGCTTATAAAACGTAAAAATATTACTTTTTTCGAACGAATTTACTCCAGCAGGACTGTACAAATTAGCCCTGAACTAGTAAACATCACACGATATAACCCTAAACTGAAGATACAAAGATCTAATAGACGTCAAAATTTTCGTCTTGAAGAGCACTGTCAAGATATCACTATCTGCGGAATAATAATCTCTTCGCACACGCGCAACTTATACAGACGAACTGTCATGTGATCTCGAAGTAAAAATTATCGTTAGGAATTAAAACTGACGATTGATTTAATGAAAGATGTGTACAAAGGTTCATTTGTTGAATCTACCATACCGGCATCGGGTAAAAGTTCGCGCATAGCAATAAATAATTGCGAAAAACGAAAAAATTTCCCCAACAAGTATTCCCAATTTAGATATTTTGTATGCGAAGCAGAGAAATTTCGTTTACAACCGACGTATAATGTTTATATCTAAATTTCGTGCAAACGAAACGATTATTCCCAAAATAATTAACTTCAATTAAAATAACAGCATCTAACTTTAGCAAAATTGGCAAAGTAACCCGCATTCCAAGGCAAACTTCTCGCATAACATCGTCGCAAGAACTTCAACGTTCGAAGGGAGGACGATCGCGTTCCGTCGGCAGGTAACACTGCGTCGGTATTAGGTCTGATGGCCAGAAAAGCTTGTTCCACCTCTAACAATTTTAACAATATTTTCACTCTTTTCGCTTTTCACTATAAGCATCACGACAGCAGATTATAATCATCAGATCTGCACCGGCGATATAATTTCTTATAGATTTGAAGAGCAGAATATTCCGTGATTCTAAATTATACACCGAAAGAATTTAATCTCGCTGTATATACGATTTGACAATTGAGATAAAAATCTCGTCCACATCAGATAACCTTGTAATACATACGACAACTCGTGTAGAGCATCAAAGAATAACTGATGTAATATTATGAATCTCGAGCTAAAAAAACTCCGCGACAATACCCGCACACACACACTACAAATATACTAAAAAAATTCCCAAGACATTTGCACAAGCAAAAAAAGATGTCTGCACCAGAAGCGACTCACCACGTTTCAGCTTCTCAAGTGGCTCGTGATGAATCTGATGAGCCGAGGAAGCCGATCCATTGTGAAGCACATGAGCAGCAGCAGCAGCTGTGACATGATGATGATGATCATGATGACTATTTGGATGTAAATGCTCGAGATGGTGTCCGGCATGTTGTGCCATCGCGCTCTGCAGATGATCAGTCACGTGTTGTTGCACGACGTGCTGCTGCTGAGCCGATAATCCAGACTGTGCCGGACCTCCGGACACAAGGTCCTGGAGGCATAGGTCGCCGCCGGCGAGCTCGAGGCCACCACCGCCCCCGACCCCGCCGCGCTCCATGCTGTAGTAGGCCAACGTCGTGGCGTCCTTACGTTACACGCGGCACGAGAAAAAACACACTACTTACTGCTTTAGCAGCTCTATTTATATACTACTGTTGTTGTTGTTGTTATACTCGTGTACATCAACGCGCACTCGCTGTTTTATAGACAAGTCTCACTCTGTGCTATATAGTCGTATATACACAAAATATCGCACACACAACGATATCCGTCGGTCCGCGAAGCTCGACTGCAACAATAAAGCGCGCGCTGTCGAAAATAACCTCTCTCTTTCTTGCTCTTCCGCTTCGGACGGGCCCAGCAGACCTGATAAAGCAGCCCTCTCCTCTCCAACGATGATAAGCGCACTGTTTTCCAGGTGTGTGTGTGTGTATCTGCTTACGTAAGTTCTCTGTTCTTCTTTTTAAACGAAATATTATCTCTCAGTCCTGGAGGGAATATCGCGAGGAGTACACCTACAACACACTAGCGCGAACGTCATCCTCGAGAGATGTATATACGATTAACAACACAAACCGGCACTGATCATCGTCGACTCTTTCTCGCTGCACGCGCCGCGGTATACAGTGGAGTAGTAGGCCAGTGCAGCCCTTAAGCTCCCGAGAGTGTGTGTGTGTATGTGTGTGCAGTATAGCAGCTTAAGTCCTCGGTAAGTCGGTATAAGCCAACCGAGAGAGAGAGAGAGAAAGCGGCGGGGATCTGCCGCGTGCGCTGCGGTTTCTGCTCCGACTGTGCTGCAGTCTCTCTCGCGTCCGACAGTCTACAGCATCTACTGCCGGCCTGACTCTCTGACTCTCTGCAGCCGGAGCACGTGTGTACGTGTACGTGTACGTGTGTGTCACCCCCTCGTTTTTGGAGGGGTGACTCTCTCTCTCTTACACTCGTGTGTCTGTGTGAGAAGATCTAACCCCACTACGACGTATACCTACAGGTCGACGCCCCTCTATGTAGTGAGAGAGAGAGAGAGAGACTGCCCCACCCACGCGCGGCTTCCGTTGGAGGACTCTGGTTAGAGATAGGGGTTTCTATACTTCCCCTACCGCCGCGATTCCATCTCTCTACGCGCGAGAGACTTTCCATCCGCAGTTTTTCTCGCTCTGCTACTGCAGCTTTTTTCCGATGCTTCTCTGCTGTGTATTATATATATCTATTACTGCGTGCGCTCTGCTCGCTTTCCTCGGCTGAGAATTCTTCGCGATGTGGATTTAATCAACGTACAATATAGAGTGTTGGCTGTTATTTGAATAACTAAATTATATATACACGATTGGTGATTATCGATTAGCAGCGAATTCCTGCTTTCAAAATTCCTTACACACTACTCTCTCTCTCTCCTGTAAATTTCAAAAGTGGATCAGTCCGACAACGCTATCGCTCTCGGACAAAAGAAGCCGCGTGCGCGTACGAAGAGACAAAGAGAGAGAGAGAGAAGAAAGCCGAGTATAAAAAAACTTGGTTAACAGAAGCTCCGCAAGCTCTGGAGTCTAAGAAAAAGAGAGAGAAAGAGCCTTACTTTCGGGGATGGAAGTACGTTCGTCAGATCGGAGACACTGAGAGAGAAGAAGACTACGTATATATATGTGTATGTGTGTGGGGATGTGCGCGCGCGGAAACCACGCCCCCCACGACGATCAGCGCGTGGGCGTTGCGGCGTCGCCCTTGCCGACGACGTTGTGTATATAGAGCTTTCTCTCTCTCTCTCTCACTCGCACACTTTTTCCTCTTTCGTAGCAGCTGAGCCAGTTCGCTTTTTCTCGCGCGGAGTTCTTATTTCTTCGTCTCTTTCGAATTTCAGCGTCAGCGGAGAGCTGACGGTATATATATACACGAAACAGGAGGGAGAGAGGACGCGTTGATTTTTGACGTGCTTTTCTTTCTCATTTTTCCGAGCCGACGCGGCTAATTTGATAATCGGAGGATTATCGGAGTACGTAGGCTTGACTTTGCGCACCTTCGACACTGATTATATTATCGAGAGCGATCGATATTCGCTACGTGTATGCACTGTATTGTATCTTCGTAATGAATTTTCATAGTTTTAGATGCGAGACTCGAAATATAGGTACGTGTGTCGAGAGAAGTCTATAATATTGTATACAGCCTACAGCAGTAGATTTGTAAGCACAAAAAGGTGGAGCATGATGTCGCGCAAAGCCGCGCGCGGTAGTATAAAATTTTGTAGCTGCATAAACGTAATATTCTAATTGACCTTTTCCACGTTGAAAGAGCAGCTTCTATTTACGATTGTTGTCTGGCCGATATATATATAGGTATCGAGTGTATAGGAACGCGCTCTCTCTCTCTCGTGCGACGTCCATAAAGCGAGTTATGACCCGACTATGCCGTAAAAGGATAAGGCAGACATTTATCAGCTACGTGGTATAAAGGTGTGTGTATATATATAAGACGCTCGTTTATAATGCAAAAGAATCCTGCACTCCACTACCGAGTTGCGTCTATTCAAGCTCTATTACTTCAATCGTATAATAACTATACATATAATAGAGTAATGATGTTTGCTTTGTTTCTTTATGAAAGCTCGCGTGTATTACAATAATACATATTTTCAGAAAAGTAGTAGCTGACATTGAAAAATGCCTCTTGTCAAAGCGGGACAAGATAAAGTAAACCGGTATAAAGATTTATTATTTTGTTATATATTATTATCTGTCGGCCGATGTGAGATAAGACTTTTCTTCCTCTACCTCGTCTGTGTGTATTATAAGGTACTTGCGCGCAATGAAACTGAAATTTTTCTTCCGGTATATATAAAAGGAAGTGTATATGTCGGCGAGCGGCGCCTCCGTACAAAGGATCGGTTTGTGTGTACGTAGAAGTAGTCGATTATTATCACTTCTGATGATGGCCGATGCCGCCGCGGTTCGATGTTTTATTAGCGCGATAGTGAAAACGAGACCCTGAGCGAGCTGAGATCGATATATTGTTTTCCATTTTATGAATTGCCTTGAACGAGTTCTGTATATTGAATTTTTGTAATAATTCGTTAAATCTCGCGTGTTATTACACTAGGCCACTTTTATATAATATATATATATACGCACGTCGCTGCATAAATAGCATATTTTCATGCAAATCTCTCGAGTAGGTATATAATACAGAGAGCACAGTATATACTGCCATTCTCGCATAATTCTCATTCCGGAATGGGAAAAGTTCCTTTTTTCCCGGGCGCGTATAAAAACGCATAGAAAACGAAAAAAAAGAGTATATATATAGAGAGATCGAGAGTTGTATATATACATATACACACAAACTCCCTCCTCTGTATTTCCCACATTTCGCGTCCATTCGTCTCTGGACTCGGACTATAACTATATATCTAAAAAAAAAGCTCGCGTTTCCTACTATAGACACTCCTGGCAAAGGTTGCACCCTCTCATCTCCCACTCCATCGTAGCAAGCCGTTCGGTCGTTACGGCCGCGCTGCGCTGCGTCTTTACAAATTTTATATCATTTTTATGAGGCATAAAGTCGCCGAGAAGCCGACGGAGACAGCTCCGGAAAGAGAGATAGATACACACACATACCAGGTCTGTGTGTGTATATACGGGAGAGAAGAGGACTACTCGCTATACTTCGACGAGGAGAAAAAGAGAGGATGAGGAAAAAAAAAAAAGAAAGAGTGTAGAGAGAAGAACAAAGTCACGTGGCTGGGCGGAGCGAAATTCGCCCTCTCGAGTTCTGTAGTGTATATATAAGCATATTACTAGGCTTGAATGTATATGTATAGGGGGGAGTTGTGTGAGGCGAGGGAAAAAGGGTGAAATTCGCAAGGGACGTCACATCACAGCGACGAGGGGAAGCTACTCTGCCTTATTTTCGATTAGATATTTCGTAGGCCGCGATAAGGGACTACTGCGTGTGATTCTGTGTATAGGGAAAATCCGGTTTACATAGCTATTTCGCGAAAGCTCGATTGGTCGTGAAAATGATTCTAAAGCTTTCGCTCGTATGTTATTGCTGCAAGCTCTGTATAGATTATTTTTGCTTGAGTTTAATTATTTTTTTGCGTTATGTCTATTTATTCAAAAGGAAAAAAATCAGTTGTTACAGTATAGCCGACGTGGGTCTTACTAAGCTCCAATTAGCGGGAAATTTAAAAGCCATTTCACGTCAATCACTCGTATATCGTCCCCTGTAGAGGTTCGCAGTGAAATAATGCGCATTTATAACGTCGCTTTTTCGCAGAGGCATATATAATATATACCTCCGAGTTATATAACAGACGCACCCTTTCGTTCTCAGCTTTTGACAAACGAGCGGCCTCGAGAGCGCCCTTCCGAGCCTCCGACGCGCTCGATTCCAGTCCATCAATTTTCAATCACAAAGAAGTCCTCCTCCGAATTCTGTGAGCTTCTTTTCGTCGTATATAATATAGACGGAATTATATGTTTATTTGCCTACTGCACATAGTTGTATTGGTGAATTAATTTTTCTTTTTTTTTTAGACGATCGAGAGGATTGTTATTTGATGATACGTGAATAAAAAGGTTTGTACTACTTGTTTGTATTTTGGTCGTACTACTGCAAGCCTTAGTTTTTCCTCCAATGTTTGCCATCAAAATAAAACTGATAACTGGCTATAGGCAGCACATAACGAATGATGCATCTCAGAGCTAAGTGTATACGAGAATACAATATACGAAAAACAAAGTCAGGCCATATTTCATTAAGCAAACAATATAGTATGATGATCAGCACTCGTGATGGTGCGGTAAATAATATATAGTTGTATACACACAGTTTCCCTATACTCATCCTTTACTGAAAGAACCGAGAAAGAGAGAGAACGCGATTGATGTGCTGGATGCCGCCACGGATTATCCGGGATAAAGAGTTCCGTGCAAGATAAGCAGTTTTTATTGTTGATAAACGCGTGCGCCTCACGCGCGTGACTAATCCCAACGAAAGCGACCGCTCTGCAAATACCCGCGCGCCAACATAGACTGTCCGTGTGTGTGTGCAATGTTGTATTATATGTGTTTCTTCATATATTCTTCCACATTTTGCCCGTCTGTGAAAACACGTGGGGTGACCATATGCAGATACTTTGCGCTGTGTCATTGTTAACATTTTTTTCTTGATTACAGGATTTTTAGATTTTTAGTATATCTGAATATACTTGAAATCAAAATTCGGCTTTACAGTAGTCAGGCGCGCAATTCTTTTTTTGTCCTTTCATTAACTGCGACAAACATAAAAGTACGTCGTAAAAGTATCCCACTTTATAAAACTCAAATTGCGTTCCAACAAGCTCGATCGTAAAATCGGAGCATTTCGTAAAATCCAATAAGAATCGACTGTCGAAATAGGGGTTGAAAGAGGTAAAAAAAGGTCTTGCAAAACTTGTAAGACCTTGAAGAAATCCCACCGCTGTCTCGGAGAGAAAGAAGACACAAAAAAACATACGAAGGGCGAGAGGGTGGAACACACATAGCGAAAATAGAAGAGACGGACAAGGGCTGACGGAGATCTGAAGGATATATGGATAAGGAGAGAAGGAAATGAAAATGCGCATGAAACGCTTAAATATGGTATTATATTTTTTTTTAATGAATAACGGATTAGATCATTGTAAATTTAGATCGGAAAGGAGCTTCAAGATTCCCAACTTTCTATAAACACAGCTCAATTATTATTGTTGAAAAACTTATGTTTTAACTTTTCATAAGCTATTGTATTATCGAAGTTGAACTGGCTGTATACTGAAACTGACTGAACTTGAAAAGAAAGAGAATCGGAAAGGCGAAAATTTAAAATCTAATCGCAAAATTAATTTTCAATCTTAATTATTTTGACGAGGAGCAATTTGTAAAACGAATATAGGTAATTAAACGCGAATTCAAAGTATAACACGTATACTTTTATACTTGCCTAATATATAATTATATATAATTTCAAGTGAAATGTAATCATTTTTCAACAACAAGTTTCAGTATTTCATCAGCGCATTCTAAAACTTGTAAAAGAAAAAAAACAGAGCACCAAAAAGCAATTCCAAACTTTTTCCAGACAATCAAAAAGCGAAGATTCAAAAACTGACACCGTACACGTATATATATATATATACGATATATCCAGATTGAGTGGAGAGAAGAGGGAGAGATACGTAGTTATATATATATACACATCGCACCCCACTAGGTCGCCCCGTCGCATGACGTCACGGCCAATGGGAGGTCCGAGGCGGGGCGGCGCCTCCACACAGGGCGGCCATCATGCCAGAGAGTTTCTCTCTCTTCTCTCTCTTTCTCTCTCGGCGCGCGTCGAACACACACACACACACACACGTATAGAAGAGAGAGATATAGTTGCCGCAGAGAAAGAGAAGACACTCTCCGGCTTGCTCTTGGACTATATGTATCGAGCTTTTGTTGCTGATGCTACTGCTGCGCTTCTTTTGTTGTTTGCCTGCCGGGATGAGGGTGTCTTCGTCACTTTCTCGCGTCAGATCGTCGAGAATGTTTTTATTAAAATATTGGATTTTTTTTTCTATAGAGGCTGGGTAGAGGCTCGATCGGTGTCTTGGCTTGATTGAGATACTGCGAGAGGGGCTGATGAAGTTCACTACTTCGCGTGTGATATGATTCGTTTGCCGAGGGAATTTTTTTCTTCTTGAACTTTTGTGATTCGAGAGTAAAAATGATAAAGGGATGAATTTTGCAAATTTTCGAAAATCTTTTCGATTTGTGTACCAAGCGAGTCATCTAACCGAGAGCACACACGGGCCGATGACAAATCGACCGGGAGTAAAATAAATTTCATTGAATGTGTCCTGAGAAAATTTACACTGACAAATAAGAGCTAGCCTAAGCCCATTTACAACGTGATACAGACGCTCTTGCAAATCCTCGCGACTAATCTCTCATTATATAGAACAAATAGATATTATTAACCGAAAGGTATACATACACATATACCGATAGTATAGTATAGTCTCAGCTCTCTGTTTTATTCGAATTTCTGGCTCGCGCTCGCTTTCGGCCTCTTTTCTCGTTGGATAACTTATGCCGAGGGATTAGGCCGGGCTTCGCTAATTATATCTACCTTTGGTTATATCCGGCGACGACTATACACATGTTATTGCTTTATACAAATAGATATTATTAACCGAAAAATTAAATCTCTCGTTTTGGAAGCTACTGGTTTATTTTAAAACACGATCAGTAGACGCTATAATTTAATACCTCTAATATACCCGGAGCATCGCCTCTGTATTATTTATGCGAATTTTAGACCTTCGAACGCCGTGTCACGGCTAATGAGAATGTATATATAAACACATAATTTAGACTGCAAGGCTATAACATAAGTTAGACCTTCTATTTTCAAGATTCGCAGTACGTATTGCTCAATATTATTTTGTAACAGAAAGTCGACCTATCAAAATAAATTGATTAAATTTTCCTCGTAAAAATCTATAATACCTCGCACATATCGATCTCCTGATGAAAACGTCAGTCCCATATACAATATAGATCGAGGAAGAAGGTGTGAAAGGCGCCACGTGCTATAATACTCCCCGCGACTCGTGTCATATATCAGCCATATCCAGCTCTTTTTACTTCCTTTTCTCCTTTCTCTCTCGAAGCGCCGCCACTTTTTTCTCGGCGATTCAGCGCGCGCGAGAGGGTGGCTTCGAAATCGCGAGAGAGGGTGAGTCTATGAATATTCTCGCCCCGGACCGAGCGAGCGGAATGACGAACGACGCGTATAAACCCTCGTCTCACACATATATACAGATACCTTGCTTGTGTATATTGTACCTGTGAGCTTTATAATACACGAGCTTTTTTCTGATGTTCAATTTTGAAAAAGCTGACGGTGGTGACGAGAAAAATTGGTTTGATTAGGGGGTGAGAAAGGCTTGGGAAAGCTGGCTTTGGATACGTGATTTTTGTATACAAAATTAAATATTGTGTGTTATGTACTTATCGAATTTCTTCTAATAATTACGTCAAAAGAAGACAAAAATAATCCGCTCAATAATTTCAGATTAAAAGCAGCCGAGCACACTCCTTATTCTTTTTTCATTCTCGCGGTGGCTGCGCACTCGACACCGCATCAGTGTAGGAAGGAAACGAGAGACTCACGCCTCGGTTACCGCGACATCGGTTTCTTAAACTATTATGCCCTCGCAGTCGACCTCCTTGGCGATTTATCAAAATCAGGCTGATTTACGCCCTTGACGAAGCAGGCATCCCCCATCAGAAGGTTCTCTCCTTTTGCTTATACTAACCCCTCTCTCGTGGCCTTAAACTTTCGATTATGCGTAGCTGATATGCTCTACTACTGCCAATAGCGATTATATAAGTACATAAAATTATCTTGTTTAGAAAAAAAAAAAAAAAATTAATTTATACTCTCAAACTTCATCGAGGGAAGCATCCAGATTTCCAATATCCACCTCCGCAATCGCCTAATACCAAAATCCAAAACAAAACAAAAAAACCTCTCGTATCTTCATCCCCGAGAAAACACATTACCCCAGCAAAGTAGTATACTGAAAAAAAAGACCTTCGCTGTGCATCTCCAAATCATCACACCAAAATCGTTCCAAGCCCTGATGCAGCAGGAGCAGCAGCAGCGGCTCGTTACGGTCGATAGCAAACTCTGCGCAGCCGAGCGGCGCGCGATGACTGACGGGCCATAAAACCTTATCTCCCCGACGAGCAGAGCAAACTGCGCGCAGCTCTCTTTCTCGTATTTGCTCGATTTTTTTTTTTTTTGTTCACCTCTACGCTCTTTCTCTCTGAAAACCGGGCTTTTTTTCACTCGTTATTTTTTGCGCCGCTCTCTGCAACGATGATCGAGGGGGGATCGACTGTCAACGAATCTGTTGTTGTTGTTGACTGATAACACCAATTGAATTGACGAATTTTTATCGCCTAGATGATTTTTGGCTGATTGATATATGTGCGCATGTGTTTATTGATCGGTTCGGTTTATTGTGATCGAGTGTAAATTTTGTTTCGTTGAAAAATTAAGGTTAAATATTATTGAATCGGTTATTTTTTGTCTCGCTCCATAAAGTCTTATCTTCATATTCTTCCTCGTTTTATAAAACCTACCGTTTTTTAAGCAAGTTCACGCAAATACGAGAGCTATTATACGATTATAAAATGCGTCATCTTTACCTGATGCGAACGAAAAAAATTCTGCCACGTGAGCTTCACGTGCTGTCTCTCACACGTACGCGTCGAATGTTTAAATCTCGATAAACAATTGCAGTATAATGTTATTAATAATCTTGAATCCAAAACCTGCGGAAAGTTCCTCTTGTTGGTATACACGCGTGTGTAGACAGCATTTTATCATCCTCGTATAATTACTTGATTAGGTGATGTCGATTTGAAAAGTTCATTAGAATTAATTTAAAAGCGCAATTTGAATAATATACACATACACGAATGACCTCTTATCGTATAATAAAATTTGCGTTGACGTACGAGAAATTCGATTAAATCTTTTTCCGCGTTCAACCGTATAATAAACGGACACGATGTAATCAACAAATGAAATCTGTCGTTCAAAAAAAAAACCGAAATCTATATTTCTCAGGTTAAAAACCTCGGCGCGAGATACATTGCCCCTCATTATCAAAAGAGCAGAATACCGTCGCGATATTTTATTGTTATGAATGTATATATATTTTTTTATTTTGGGCGATATTGCAATGCTTATACCAAATTTCATCGCTAATCGAACGATGAACTTACAGATCAAGCGGGCACGGAAATGACAGAATATATAGTCAGTCCGAGACGAAAGATGATATTGCCGAAAGCTCCGATCGCTGATAAAGCCGAAGATACTTTGACGAAAATTTCTACGACTCTGCAGATTAGATAAGTATTGCACGCGCGCAATTTTCGATAACTTCTGCATGAATCGTCTAAAAAATTATACACGCGTTGCATTCACTTGTTTTTTGGTTTTATATTGTTTCCAAATATAATAACAATTGTAGCGCATCAGCGATAAACGCAATCGAGATGATCTACGACGAAAACGTGTCAACCTCTATAAATAGATAGCTGATGTTAGCGTAAAACGTATATAGTAACTATATGTTTACCCACATCGTAAAAAAAAGGACTAATCTCTCCGGCGGCAATTTTTCCTTCAACTCGTGTCTCTCGCATCATCAGAGCCGGTTTGCCGACAATAACAACAATTAATTAGCCGCTCACACTGCACAGCCGGTGTATTTGCGATATCGATATGCGATGATAGACGACGTACTATATAGGTATATATGTATAAAAGTGAAAAGTGCTCGATAAGACAATCTCTCGAAATATAATCCCCAACGTTTATTGGATTTCCCGGGAAGAAACGTCAGTCAGTCAGTCATATAACGTGACGTATAAGAGCTATGTCCCTGTGTGTTATATGTATATATATATATATAATTGTCGTTCGCTGCTGGGCGCGAGATATAATACGTTCGTCAGATTTTCCAGGCTGGCGATTCGCCGAGTGGCATGCGCAGTTGAGAGACACGGAATAAATATGATCGTGTGTGCGGCTGTATAGGGTGAGGCTAAAATCGAGAGAGAGAGAGCCGCACATATATATACACACGGGTGGATAAACATTAGGCGCGACGAAGCCCTTAATAAGCCTGAATAAGCATTCCCACGTCTGTTATCCGCTGATATAGGTACATATACTTGTTTCAATCAACTTGACGGAATGACATTTATTTTTAATTACATAATCACGTACGCGCGACATTATTATTTACGAACACATGCTAATTAAGCAATTAGAGCCAATATATAGAGGTGTCGCTCGTAAATCCTTCGATCCAGTATTAAATCAGCCTCACACTGATGTTGCATCTGCATACAAGCGTTTTATCCCCATTACAAAGTCCAGAAATGAAAATAGACCATCAGTGCGCCACGCGCGCTCTTCTACTGGATTATCGAGCCGTACGTGTGTATATATGTAAGTATAATAAAATGACGTGTTATTTTAAGCGATTTTCAGAGCAACGCCGACTAATATACAGAGTAATAATGTTACATAACGCGGGAGAGACGCTCCAGTATTAGGAGTGTGTACACGCTAGTCGCGCGTGTATGTAAGGGCGAAGGGCCTCTCGAGGTAATCTTCTCCGCGGCGCTCTTCTGCTCTGATCCCCGGGACTTCTGCCCCGGCACGCGCTTATTTCTCATACTCTCTTTGCTTCTTCCTCTCTCTCTCTCGACGTCGCTCGATATTTTTCTTTTCGTTTTTTTTTCAAGTTCTTTATTATAGTGACACGAGGGGGTCGGGAAAAATTGAGTAGTTATATGTCGCTGTGGCAGCTGTTGAGAAAGGGTTGATTATGTAGAGCTGTATACGAGGAAGTGACTTTTTACTGGTGTTGTAGGGGAGATGCGCCTAAAGCGGAATGTTGCTTATTATCAAATACCGTGATTTATCTATTTATGTGGTTTCTATATATAATGGGTTGATGTATCGAAATCGTATCGAGATTGGATTTTTTTATATGGAATTGCCATATTAACTTTGGTTTTTGCAATACAAAAAATAACGTTTTTTAGCTTAGAAATACTTTGAGAAGAGGTCAAGCAGAAATTATGAATCAATTATAAGCTTGCTATCAAAAGTTATAGCCCAAAACGCTATGTAGGTTCATACTAGGCGCATCTGAAGTTGAATTGTAAACGGTCCTTCTATACATATCGAACTAATGTTATCAAGGACACTTTTTATCTATCGCGACCCTTCTCTCTCTCTCTCTATCTGGATTTAGTTTCCATTGTACTTCTGTTATCGTTTCACGTATACTTACTGATTGGAATGAGATTCCCGTCTTATTTTTTTCGGTGTGTACAGAGGGATTTAGATAAAAGTGCACATATTCATATTGCTTCCGATATGAAACATGCATAAAATGTAAAATGCACCGTCTATTCTCTCCAACGATATTTAAAATTTATGAACGAAAGAAACTCAATTTACATTCCGTCTATATATACATAATATTATAAAAGTTTTCGAATATCCAGCTTCAAAACGTGTTTCACAATATTCTCTATGAGTATTACAACGACTTGTTATATTATTTTAAATACAAAAAAAAACATTCACACCCTTTTTTCTCGCGCGCAATGATGCGAGCTCCGAGAGAACGGGGTGAGAGAGGGAACGTATGTTCGCGCGCAATAACAGAGCGCGCGTGATTTAAAATAAAAAGATAAACATGTATAGCCCACGCGACGAATATGTATATATACATCGCGTTCCCACAGTTTTCAACCCTCGTGTATATCCGCGTTATATACACACCCGACGCGACTTTTGCGTTGTGATGCTCGAATTGTTTTGAAACAGCGACGAAATCTCGACGAAAAAAAAAATCGTGCGAAAGCCGCATCGGTGGAGAAAATTAAATATGTTACACTCGCTTCTTGTGAAATATTGAACGTGTCGAAGACGAGGACACTTTTAACGCGAAAAATTCAGGTGCACACACGAGTCCTCATCGAAGCGTATATGCGCAATATATATATAACACCCGAAGGACGACTGATGCATTTCCCTTGGGGAAAAGGAAGCGTCGGGAGAAATATAATAATATACGTAAGCCGAGTCAAGCGAGCGGGTCTAAGGGAAAGAAAATATTCGGTGTGTTGCGCGCTGATAAATATAACGTAACAAGTTCGCCGGAATAGCAACTTCATCCCGAAGGGATCAACGCGTCTTCTCTGGCGCCAGGCACATGTACACAGTATAGACACACATACACACATGGACGACCCTTTGCTCGAGTTGGAAATCTCTCTCTTTCTCTGTTTTAGTTTCTCTTCTGTATATACGGCTTTCTCGACTGTGAGTTTTCAGCTTGAATGTGTGCACGCGTGTGTTTCGAGTTTTCGTATGGGCTGGGTGTAGGTTTCCGAAATAATGCGCCTTTGTTTACGATATTTGAATTTCCCGGGCTTCCACAGGAACGCACACTATATGTGTGTTTCGAGTTGGCTTGTTTCTTGAGAGCGAATTTCGTGCTGGAATATTAACAATATAACAAGTTTTCTGATCGAATTAGTTTATGATAAAGTTTATAAAAAAACGTATACCGTTGAGTCTATCCTCGGGTTACTATAGTTTCTCTCGGCGATAAAATTCAAAACGTTTAAACCCAAAGCAAAGAAACAAACTCGTATATATATGCACGTCCAAACTCGCTAAGCTCTTGCCTATTTATTTTTGGTATAATACATACATATATCGGAAGTCGGTCCGTGACGTGAGAGGAAGCAAAGGATGGCTGCGGTATCCACCTGTTCATTTCGTTTTCACAGGAGTACGTGACTAATCTGTGTTATTTCGAGAGTCGTACAAATGACTGTACACATATATGTGTGCGCGCGCTTTCGGAAATCCGGATATCCTCAATACATAAATTAATCGTCTTCAAACTACTACTGATACTGGTTTTTGTAATAAATAATTCAGGGCGAAAAACACTTCCCTCGTTTACGTTTATTTGTTCTTTTCTTTCTTCACCTTCACAACATTTTTTTTCTACTTTCAATAATAATCTGTTCAATCGATAATTAAAATTAAAAAACATGTATCAAACTCTGAATGTACATATATAGGTAACAATGATTTACAAAAAAAAGACGTGCACTCTTCGCAAAGACAGATTCGCCGGTGCGCATGACAATCAGCTCAAAAGCATATATATATTCAGTATCTCTCATTAAATTAAAGCAAACTGTAAAAGTATCCATTTTCACGGTCGGATCTTTCCGCGAGTTCTCCTCTCTCTCTCTCTCTCTCTTGTTGGGGAAGAAAATAACCGAGCTAGGCGGCGGTCGCCGCTTCCATTTCGTTAACGGCGCCGCAGCGACGCGCAGCCGTAAAAAGTAAATTAAATAAGAATTAAATACAAATAAAACCGCTCGGCCAAGTAATTGCTTCTTCTCCTCTCTTTCTCTCTGCGAGCGCACACAACGTCCGCAGCGATTTCTCCGCTTCTATATATATATATATATGTATATATACTACACTGGATCCTTGTAACCGAGGAGCAGCAGCAGCTCGGCACCTCCTCTCCTTGTCGCTCGAGCTGCTCTATATACACGCGTTCATGGAAAGAACGAGAGAGAGAGAGAGAGAGAGAGAGAGGGAGAACTGAAAGGAAAGGAAATCAATCTGCTCCAATTGCGAGGCTGTGTCGAGTAATCCGTGAAAGAATTGCCGTCTTCGCAGCAGTTTCTTCTTCTTCTTCTTCACTCTCGTCGTCGACGTCTTCCTTTTTTTTTCTGCCTTTGTGTGTATGGGGTGGCTCTTTTTTTATTGAGACCGTCGCTCGCGCGCTTTCGTTCAATTTTATGCTTATTTGTTTTCTATTTAGGACGCTTCGAACGACGCGGCATTCGTATATAGACAACGAAAGCTTTTTTTTCAACGCCCGACGAGATGAAAGCTTTTACAATACTTTTCGACGTTCAAAAAAAAATAAAATGATGCCACTGCTTATATATAAATTTGCACACCCCCGGCCTCTCTCTCGCTGCGAGTAAAGGGCCAACGAAAACTAAGCATCGTGTCTTGGCGGCCGAGTATACACCCCAGGCCACAGCCAATCACGATCGGATTAAGCCTATATAACCCCGCGCACACGTATATATATATATACACACGAGAGAATCTTCCTTTACCCAAAGAGGGTGAGACCCCGTGTGTGCGTGTGTGTGTGTGTCAAGGGAGAGAAAACGAGGAGGTCAGGTTCGCGAGAGAGAGAGAGAAGGCGCAGTAGCTCGTCCGACATAAATGATATTTCGGCGAGGAACATATGCGGGAAGTATAGAGAGAAAGTGAGATGGAGCCGGGGCAGCGGGGCGCTGCTTTATTGCAAACAAGGATTACCGGGTAATGGGACATTTGCCCCCTTTGCCGCATGCACGCGTCTATCGCTCTGGTGTCTCTCTAGCCTGTGTTGTGTGTATATATATATATATATGAACGGAATATGGGACAGTAGTAGCGGAGGGTAAGGTATATAAGATGCGTGTGCTGTATGTGTATACGGGGAGGAGTGAAATGACTCGAAGTTAAGCGGATGACGAAGAATAAAATGAGAAATTGCGGAAGCTCGAGACTTTATATATTTACAATTTTATACTTTTCCCAGAGTATGTGTATATAAGCGGCGGCTATAATAATCAAATCAGCCGAGAAGCGTTATAACGAGATTACTAATGCGTGAAAACTGATTAGGCTTCCGGGATTAAGCGCCGGGAGATAAAAGGGAATTACAATATAATAATATACGGAGGGTTCACAAGTGTGAGATATCAAACGCGTCGAGGAATATAATTCACGCGGGGCCTCACACCCTTCTTCCTATATATACTGATGCGAGACGACGTGCGATAACATCGCCGGCGCACGAGCCAATTTGTCAACAAGATCAGATAGAGTCTTATTGTATTATATATATATATATGACGACGAGTATAGCGGCTCCCGAAAATTCAATCGTTCTTTTCTTTCACCTTTCGCCTATTAGAGAACCCTGAGAAAACTTATAATATAAACTTTGCTTGTAACAACGACGAATAATATCGATTTCAAAATATTATGCAGTATGATTCACACCGCTATCGACGCCGGCATCAATAAATTCCTACTAAACCCCGGTTTATTTATTAAAAGTGTATATTATCGTTGATCGATCACCTGCTGGTCAATAAATTTCAACGTCAATAAGACGCGCGCATATTGTTTTCCTTTAAATCGCGGTGAAAAAAAAATTTTCAATACAGCCTCTCATCATCATCAGATGCCGTAATACGTTCCGTCAATTTTCCTGCTATAACCGGGATTAGTTCGATCCGTATGCGGTCCTTCGATTGCCAACTGAAGACTACTCGGGTGAATTTTTTTCCTCACTCGGTCCTTTAATCCTGTGGCTTTCGATGAGTCCTCGCCAGCTGGACATCCTTTCGGCTCGATATCGGCGTATTTAATCTCGTGTCCCAGTGGCACCGGTGCTTTTGAATAAACCTGTCGGCAAAACAATTTACCAATTTTATTCTTATATCAAACGTCCGATGAAGGAATAGGATTTTTGTTGAATTATATGGAATATATAAAAATAGGAAAAATTCTTGATTCGAGCGAGCGAAAGGAACGTGACTGAAAATGGAACTGCAAACATAAATGCCGAGTTTCATGTAAATTCGTGTTTGCCTCGTGCAAAGCGCGCTATCTAATCTGTCTCCTAAACGTGAGTGAAAATTTATTAAAACGCCGGCGTCATGAGAACGCCTCACGTTTAGCAGTAAATTAATAAAACCGTCCTTATCTCCTCGCTATTTTATACGAATAAAGACAATGAGAGATGTAGTGAACTTTCCTTAAAAGATCATTTTAAAATCTTTTATAGTCTTTCGATTCAAGCTATAACTAGTAAGCGATTACAATAATATTATTAATAATGATCCTGTGTACAGTTTTATCGAAATGACTCGTATAAGTAATTTGTAATTCAGAGCAAACGCATTACCTTGACTTCATTGCGCAACACTCTCCAAGTTTCTCGATTAACGGTTTCTGGTTGCATCATTACGTACATTTTTGGTAGAAACAAGTCTTTGTCGTGTATATAGACAGAAGATAACATCAAGTCTAGCGAGTCTCTGGGAACCTGAAGTATTTTTTTTTAATTAGTCTCCATAAATAACATCAGCACGTCTCACTCCGACAGAAGATAAACGAATCAAGTTATATGTATGCGTATAAAGGAAAAAGATTATACCTCAGTGGAATGGTACCGGCAATCCCTTCGAGCACTGGTCAGCGTTTGATGAGAGAAGAGTCTCTCATGGGGCTCCAATTTTGAGTACCATCGTCTCTCATCTGCGCAAACATTCTCCCCTAATACCGGACCTCCTGCGTACCAACGTCCTTCTCTCGACAGCTCTGGTACTGGGTATGGGTTTCGCACCGATTTTACCCTGTCTCTTTCCATGATTCAAAATCTGAAACATAATTATATACGCAATTGTTTTTTTATCGTTTGGTATTATGTTTTATCTGAAAAATTATTAGATTCCGGTCGATTTCGATCTCATCAGCCGGAAACTCGTTATCGTGTATGTATATGAAAAACAGTTTTTGATCTCAAGATAATATTATACGTATATAATATTATACGTATGGCTCTCAGCAACTGACGAGACCGGAAAAAGCATCTGTTTTAATGAAATTTTCCATTCGCTCGGCTTTCAAGAACATCCTCTTCATTCATAGAACCTAGTATTACATACGTCTTCCGTTTCTCGATTTCCTTAATTTTCCAAGCAACAACGCCAATCGTTGTCCTGCAGTATACATCCATCATATAACACATCATCCATCTCCTAAAAATATCAATGTTCCACGCTATATACACCAAGCCTCAAACCAAGAAGCCGCTTTATTAGCATTTATAAATACCTCGCACGCTTCGCTCACGCCTCCTCAATGAAATATAAATCAATTCCTCGATTAATCACACATTATACATAAATATAATCCCACCGATGCTGCAAAAAATAACCTTCGCGCACGTGCGAGCGCGCGGGAGAAAAAAAAAGCAAAATATACAGCAGGATCGAATTTTTCCGCACCTAAGTACACAGTATTTTCTGCGGGTAATCACGGTAGGTGGTCGGTGGCAATATCGAAATCCGGCGCGTATAATTTATGTCAGCACGAGCGTGCATAATGCTGTTTGGAGACCAGGAGAGAGAGAGATCGGCACGTGGCGGCGGCTCGTGTCCCTTTTGCAGTAGACGAATAAGTGCATCGGGGGAAGACGACGTGGGATCGACCTGATTGTGTGGATAGTTTAAAGCGATGGGATATATATATAATGTATAGGTGCGAGCGTCGGGGTGACAGCGAGTTTACGAGGGTGGGAAAACGCGTGCTGCAGTCGAATTAACTTTCGAATCATGTCTCTGTTCACGCTGTTTCACGCTTGTTTTCGTTATGTAATTTTCTTTATTTTCTCATTGGTCAGGAGATTTATCAGGCTATAAATGAAGAAGCTATACTGAGAGATTTTCTCAGGGAGATGCTTATTGCGTTTATTTTTTTTTCTCTCATTTCAATTGACACACGCCAAAATTGGAGTACACAATAACTGGCAGTGTCAAAGCGAGATCTTATCAACACTTGATAATCTAATTTCGATCGCATCAGATGGATAATACACTCGAGATACACAATAAGACAAATCATCGCGAGCTCGTATAAAATTTTTTCTGTAAACTCGACAAAAGATTGTTGGGTTTAGCATTATACAAGTACAACCTAAGCCATTTATCAACACAGCGCGCTTAGAAGGTCTTAGCCGCTAATTTACGCAGCGCTTAAAACTCTATCGCACCAATATAATACCTTTTACATAACGCGGCTCTTTATATTATCCTGTAATACATAATCGTCGATTTTATACCGACGAATCTCTAATTCAGAGCAGCACATCATCAGCCTTGATAAATAAAATCTCATAATATAACCTTACTTTCTTCTATAAATCGGCGGCCAATCGAAAAAAAAGACGCATCCTCTGCGGCTCACCGAGTAAACATCGGCGTTGAGGAGCATCAGCTGAATAAGAGACTCGGAATCTCAGTGACCTGTGATCGATGTTGACTCAAGGCGTGCTGCAACATCGTCCACGTGTCGATCACTCGCGTGTGCACACACGCACAGAGAGAAAGCAGCGCAGCTCAGTTCAGAGTATAGCTAAAGCTCCCCCGATTCGAACTTCAGCACGCGCCGCGATTACGCGATTACGCGTGTCATCTCTCTCCGCGTCTCGGCTGCTGCTACTGCTGCTGCAATGCGTGTATATATATAGGTATATATAGACAGTCGAAGGGGACGAAAGCGTTTGGTATAGGCTGGATGTATAGGTATAATATACCAGTTGTGAGCGTTGCTGCTTCTCCGTGTTCTGTGTAACTATATACACATTTAAGTGTCGTGTGCGCAACAATCTATAGCCCCTGATGCGATATGTGGATGGAGAGAAATGACGTGGAAAAAGTTATAACTTGCTGCTGCTGCTTAGGTATTGAATCCCTTGAATTTGTGCGTGTTTGGGTATACATCTGCCAAATTCTGATAGGCTTAAAGATCGTCAGAGTTGTATTAGTTGTTACAGTCCTTCTGTATATTGATGTTTAATTTAAATATGCGACACAATTAACTTGGCAATCAATTTTTTCATGACATTGAAATGAATAGTATTTACTAAGTTCAATGTCACTGCAAATGTTATTTATACTGTCATTCGTAATATCTTCATCGTTTGATTAGTACTTTATGAAAAATTGAAGAACAATTTACAGTATTACAGTATAACATATTAACCATCGATTTATTGTTAAAGCTTTGAATCACTGTCAAATCTATTACTTTGTATTTAATTCAGTTTATTATGGAGTCATTCAAGTTTATTATAAGGTATAAACTTATAAAGAAGAAGGTCAATGCTATAAAAAAAGACATGTGTCAGTTTATCGTTATGATTGAACCTGCACTGTTCAGCAGGATTAACCTGTCTCCATTTCACTCTCGGTAAATCCTTAGTATAGAATCTAAGCTCGTTCAATCCATTATACCGATGAATAGCTTTCCTTAGAGTATATGTATACAGACGCGAGCAATATATCGAAGCAAAGCATGACTTCCGTCAGTCAACTACTCAAAAGCAATCCTTTATTCAATAATATTGCCAACTCGCTTTAGTTTCTTGTGCTTTATATTAGCTATACCTGACAAAAGTCACTATCATTCTTCCACGCTTTTTCCTTTCATTCTCTTTCATATAGACAAAAATGAATGGATATTTTACGTTAAATATTATCCAATGTATACATTTGTAATTTTTAAGTATAGATATGGTGATCTTTCAAATTTAATTTCCTTAATTCACATGAAACCTATCCTTTACAATTCATTTAACTTTATTTCATCTAACCAACAGTGAACATCAGTGTTCGCTATCAATCCATGATATAACGACTCAAAAATCTGGCATCATTACTCAGATTCACCAGTATAAAAAAAAAACATTAAAAGAACGATCACTAAAATTGTCTTTAAAAATTCAAATCAATCCCGATACAGAGTTTCAATTATTTTTCGCCGTCTTTATAATTCCCAATTTCTCACCCTATTTTCTTCTCATCCCTCTATTTATAACGCCAACCCATACAGCCGCATCTTTATTCTCCCTCTAGAAACCAAGCTTCTACAGCCGAAGCGACACAAGAGCGTATACGCCACGGAGTAGGGGCTGATATTGCCAATATTTGCTTTGATTCTCAGGCAAGAGAGAGAGAGAATACGCGGGGGATGTCATCGTCGTCGGTGGCAAGCGCGTGCCTCTGCACGTATACACACACCAGACAGAAGCACGTCGCTGATGCATCAGGGAGGGGTATAACGCTACTCTCTCTCTCTCTCCTTCTCTCTTGGCGCGTGCATATTAGATACCGGGGCTGAATTACCATTTGAATGTCCCGGCGTCGGTCAGCTTTTGTCGTATAGCTGCTGTGTGTATGTGTATATATACATATAGCTAACCGCAGACTATGTATGCGTGTGTGTCTGTTGTGGCACCCTGTGGCGCCGTATGTTCGCGTATGGCCGGTATTGTAGTGCTATACCGAGAGACCAGCCAAGAAATGAGGAAATAAAAGGATGTCTCGGAATAACTTATTAAAAGTCGACCGGCGGTGTGATTGAGTGAAAGTCATTGGAGCTGCTGGTCGACTGGTACGATATTGCCTTATAAGGGGTCGAAAGGGGATGTGATAGGCTGGTCTCTTGACAAACATGTTTATTCAAAGATTTAGATAGTTTATCATTTTTTTTAAATTATAACGTGGTATGAAGTATTAAGTAGTAGATATCAATATTAAGTTGAACATTTATTAAAATATGCGTAAGAATACTAATACAATTAGCAGTGGAAAGAAATTTAATTTTTGTTGAGTAAAATTTAAATAATATTTCGAAACTATACCGACTATCTGAAATCAAGAGCAAAAAATGCTTTTCACGAAATTTCGCATCCACCGCAAGCGTATATCGATCCCCGACTTCTAAACGATTGACTTTCCGAATTACTTTGACTCTGTTTATTTATATTTGTAGCTCTTCCGGGTGACCGTATATATATTGTGGTCGAAGAGCATCGAGTAACAATGCAAACGAGAAAATATTTACACAGCTTCAGAGCGAAAACTGCACACCGAGAAGGAGACCACTGCATCGCACAAATACACACACTCCCTGCGTGCATTCATCTGACTGCGCGCTTTCTCTCTCTCTCCCTTTTTAACGCACTCCTGCCGTTTTTTCAAATGCGGAAAGGGCAGGCGTGTGCTGTCAAATCCATTGATCACGACTGACTTTGTATTTTTTTTTTTTTTTCGCTGATGGGCGTGTGTGCTCCGTCATACTATTTTGACGTTGTAGTACGAAAATTTAGCTTTAGTATGTACACACGATGTATAATAGGTAGCCCTGGTACGGATCGGGGGAAATGATACGGAAAAGTTTGCTTTTCTCTTAAGTTATAAGTTGCTGCTGTTTTTGGTCCCCTGAATTCGTCTGCGTGGAGTGAGTTTGTGTATTGTACATCTGCCAAATTTTGATAGGCTGCATATCGATTCTACGAGCAAATCGTGGACGTGTGTTCTTTTTTTGTTATTTAATCTAGGATACTAGGAGATTTGGTGTGTACGATTCTTTGACTGGATAAAAAAGTAGACATAGAAATGGAAGTTTGTATTGTAGTAACAGTGATCTTCTATGTCATTGGTTCTTCTCTATTCCTGAACAATATTTCGCACAAACCTAATTGGCTGATTCTAACTAGCATTTGTAGTAACCTGATATAGTATATTTATAATAATAACAATAGATATGTTGTTTTGGAAAAAACTGACCTCAGTTCTGTTGATCAAGGTTGACTTTGTATTTTTTATTCGCTGGGCGTGTGTGCTTCGTCATTCTATTTTGACGTTATACGAAAATTCAGCTTGGACTTTTTTTGGCTGGCGATCGAGTATATTTATAGTACACTCTCTGTATGCAAACAGTTTTTTGTGATCGCAGACCGGGAATAGTAATAAATTTTCTTTGTAAAGGTGTCCGTTGAGAGGAGGATTCAGAAGAATAGCTATTTTTTTATTTACAAAGCATATACGGATACAAGAAAATGGCAATAATTGATTTATACTGCGCACACAACGTTATCTTTGGTGCAAAAATTCAATTTCCAATTATATTATCTCGTCTTATCGTTTCAATTCCAATGAATCCTATTTCCACGCATGTAAATATCACAATCTATACTTATTTTCATTATTTTCAAAAAGCTACGCACGTATTATAAATAACATGACAATTAATTAAAATACCATCAGTACAAGCAATAACCGCACTCTCACAACCCCACTAAACCTCACCCCAAGAATTATTCAAAATTTACAGTTCAAAGATTCATTCGAGCAT
Source organism: Cecidostiba fungosa (assembly GCA_900474305.1). Lineage (NCBI taxonomy): Eukaryota > Metazoa > Arthropoda > Insecta > Hymenoptera > Pteromalidae > Cecidostiba > Cecidostiba fungosa. Next base: position 45,281 of record UCOJ01000126.1, on the reverse strand, counting down.
GACTAACACAGACCGAAAATAAAACTTGGAACACTCGATCTATATAACTACTCGGAGGGTGAATTTAAAGTGACAAATTCAGCGCGCCATCAGTAAAACGAGCCGTAACCTCGCGTCTCCTCTTCATAACTATATACGCCTACAGGACTATCGCATCGATTAGAGCAGTGATTTTCCGCAGCGTCTCGGTCTAAGGCCGATTTAAAATAATGCCTTTTGCAGCCGGCGTGTCGAACTCTTGGAAAGCAGGGGGGTTGGATTGCCCGCGCTGCAGATCGCGCGACAGGTGGCCCGTGAAATCGGGCCACAATATAGCGCAGCGAATCGAACGTCGCGTCGCCCCTCATAGGACTTGGCTCATTAAGGAGTCGAGTGTGCGCAGCGATCCGGCAATGAGCTCTTTGAGAGATAGAGAGCCTGTAAGCGCTGAAAGCTCATCGCGGCGAGGCTTCCGAGAAGTGTTCGGGCTGATGATGTGCAGGGAGGGTTCAGAATTGAACCTGCTGCTGAATATAAGTGTGCTTGATTGTGTTGATGATAAATTTTGAAACTCGTTCTACTTTTTATACTGCGTATTCGCAAGATCGACTTGACGTTAAACGATTTTGTTTTTATACGCGACATACAATATGAATTCATCAAGTAGATTTTTTATATTTGATGTGAAATCTTCAATTTGTGTAATTAGTTTGCAGAGTTTCTTTGAATTGTAGGGTCTGTCTGAAATAGATTAACTCGTCTGTGGTGTATTTTATACCGGCTCTTCGTATTATACCCGAGAAAAGAGTCTTTGCGTCACTTCAAACATTGGCATCAGATGTAGGATTATATATACCCATAGCACAATAATAAGCTAATTTTGAGTCGCTAGTCTCCTCTATAATACATAAAACTCTCGAAATTCTATTATACATTTCGAATACATCAAAAAGCAAAGAAACACATTGAAAATGAAAATGATCGCGAAAAATCTCGAGGAATCTCCAAAGTCATCAGGAGCGTCGAAATCCAAGAGAGAGAGAGAGGGCGCGCGCATTTTAGCGCTTCACGTTTGTTTCCATTTAAATGGTAATCGAGTTCATAATGTAATTGTATTCCTATGTAAGCCCTCCCCCGAAGCTCACCACATCGGCCAACCCATAGCCGTATTGTTCGCATTGTGCTGCTGCTGCTCTCCTCTCTCGCACTCTCTCTCTCCCTTTCGCGGACACTATATATATACAGCGTCGCGCATAAACATTCCCGTCTCTCTCACTGTCTATTCGCGGCGTATATATACGTATATACACCCGTTGCGGCCTTTCAGCTCGCCACCGTTGGCCCGAAATCTCTAAGCCTCTTCCGCCCAGTTTCATATTTTGCTGCAACAATAGCCACTCCGCGCACTTGCGGCCACCCCGTATATATTCTATGTATGTATTGTGTATATATGTACTCTCCGCGTGACTTTTCGGAAAAAAGAATGTTTATGGATAGGTTTGCTTCGATGCTGATGCCCGAGTGTGTATATGTAAAACTGCGATGGGCTTGTGTGATCGAAGGGTGGAAAAACGCTCTTTCAATTTTGATAGACTGTCCGTCTGTATGGGGCTTTCCGAACGTTTATTTGACAAACGGTTTCGTTTGACGGAACAGCGAATTGCAAAATTTCAGAGATAAATATTCTCGAGAGGTTTTGGTATAATAAAAGTCAACACTGCACCATCCAAATGAAAATCTATAATATACACCATCCACATAATTATATCCGTCTGACTGTATATATATATTTATAAAACTGCTTACAACTCTTGCAAAACAGTATATAGTATACTAGAGCAAAGGAGTAGTATATACGAAGAACGGAAAACTTCATTCGACGAGGGGGTATAAACCTTGAACGCAAAAGGAGCTGTCTCACCAGTTTGCCCAGCGCGACTTCGAAGCGTATTATACAGCCCCATTGTTGAAGCCTGTTTTCGCGCAAGCTCGCTTATATTCCTTTCTCTCTCTCTCTCTCTCTCTCTCGCTCGCTCTCCTCTTTTTCTCATACATATTCATCAAACGCTAATTAATCATCGCCCCGCGCGCCTCCGCCAAGCCCACCACCCTCCTTTTCTTTCTCTCCCGGGTTCGCGCGCGCACGCTCGCAACTTGTGTATTATATGTATATATACATACATATACATACATATATATGTATATACACACCTCGGCGAATATAATGTGTGCGCTCGGCGAAAATACGAGCCTCCTCGTGTTTACCCTGTCTCATAAATTACGCGTGGTCTTCCAGATGGCGAACTTAATGTTGAGAAAATAATTTATATTTTTCTTTGCAAACAGACAGTTCGCGGGGTTATAGATAATACAAAAATCGTCTTTCGCTCGTGTATATACGAGGCTAAGGTGACATAACGCGCAATTGATGAACGATTGTTATTCATTTTGATGATGGAAAGCTGAAGAAATCAAGTCGTTATCTTTTGCAATCCAAAAGCTGCAGAATGAAGGTGCGCGTTTTTTAAATCCGTAATACAATACACACCGCGTCAGCAACAATAAGACGTGAGATTGAAAATCCGCGTCTAATTCCGTAAAGTCAGTAGCCTAATAAAGCGATCTCCTCGTCTTATCCAGCCTAAAGACATATAGTAGTCGACTCGACTCTCGTAATCGCGTTTGCATCAGTAGGCTTTGCCTTATATCCACCCGAGCGAGAGAATAAAAGGCAAAAAAAGGCGCACTTGCAACTCAGTCCGCACTATACGTTTGCGTAGATAATTAGGTATCGTTTATTTTACACTCTCCCGGCGAATCGTGTGCCGTATATAATGCTCTCTCGCGGTGGGGTCCCGGATACCCATGGTGTCGTTTCTCTCTCTCTCCCTCGACGTATAAATACAGCAGTCGCTCATATAACGCTTCGCTGGTAATGCGAAGCGATCATCTACACCCCGACGTCCATTGATATTACATACGCGTGGGCCGATCCACGTCAGCAGGGGAGGATGGAAATTTCTCTCTCTCTCTCTCTCTCTCTCTCGTCTCCCCTATATAATAGCGCATGATGCTCTCTTTTGCGGCCCGGCTACTCTGTACGTGTATGCCAAGTTTCTTTATGTTGCTGTGTATGTGTGTATATTTTCCAAGTTTGCAAAATCCTGCTGCGGTACGTACTGCGACGATTTTCCAAGTTCCGTTGTCGATGTGATATATGGAATTATAACTTATTCATTCCGACTAATTTTTTGTTCAAGGACGTGGGTGTGTGTGTTTTGCGAACGTCATCGGCGAGGTTTTAATTTTTTTGACAGTTTTTCAAACTTGACTTTTAGATATACTTTCTTCGGTAAAAGATAAACAAAACAGATGTTAACCAGTTTTGGCACCTGTATTCCTCAAACGTAATTTATCATTTCAAATCGAAATTCACACGAGCATGACACCTTCTCGAAATTATTAAATTTTACAATTATGAAGCTTCACGCCGATCTCAATCTATAGGAAAAATAAAATAGGAAACTAATAAAAATTCACCAATATTCTTAAAAAGTCCAAATATTTAGCATAGATCTAACATAATTTAGTAGATTAATCTAAAAAAAATTCTCAAAATCGCATACCACCCAAAAAAAACCTGCTATTCGCAATAATTTCCCTACAGACACCGAGATCGCAGCTAATTGACTTTAGCAATAATCGACTGTGGTGTCGAGCACAGCTATATATATGGGTGCGGACGGAGTTAGGGGCCCTTTGGGGGCATTTAAATAATTCGACGACACCCGTGGCGCGCGTCGAGTTGCTGTATATCTATACAGCCATCATACAAGCGCAGACCCTTCTCTCGACGAGCTAGCATCTGCCACAGCCGCATTTTCTTATCGCGGGGCTTTCCCTCCTAGACGCGCGAGCAGATAAATATCATCGTCGTGATTTCGTTTGCCGGGATATGGCTCCTGTTGTCCACCCCAGTAGACACGTAATCGTCGTCATCGGTATTTATGGACAGGAAAAAGACGGACATTAGTGTTATATGTGGGATTATTATAGGCGAGTGCGGTCTCTGCTATATGTACAATAGTTCGATTGTGCGAGCTGTGTGTCGCTCTTAGTTTTGGATTAGTCATGGTGAATTAATTTTTGAGTGACTATACAGGTTTGATGACTCTAATAAAGAAGATAGTTGTCATTAATTCGTGATGACTCTTACGCAATACTTACTACAAATTCAACTTGTATTTTTGGGATTTTCAAAAGTTTGTGTTTTTTTAACAACAGATTTACGTTAGTCGTCACATTGTTTGCAAAAACCAAAACACGTGGTGTTGCGATGACTTTTACGCTAACTTATATTTTTGGGATTTCCTAGTTTGTATTTTTTTATGCTTAATTATATTTTTATGCTTCATTGCTAATTTAGAGGTGAAACATTGATATCTAAAGTACCGATTATACCTAAAATAAACAAACTAGATACCTAAATGCATTTAAAAAATCCAAGCCTACTCAGTCCCACCTATATATCCAATTTTTCAACAATCTCGACTTAAAACATAATACCTACCCCCTACAACAAACGAGACCACCTTCCATAACATACTCGTATTATAGGTACCGCGCGGCGAAAGATGCGCCATGTGTTTTGACTGCCAAACATCAAATATTACGCGCGACATATATATACAGTCAGAGATTTCAGGCACTGCAGGACAATATATACCAGCAGATTGCTGGCTGACAAATGAGCGGCCCCTCGACGACCAGGAGAGAGAGAGAGAGATACAGCGGGACGCGCGAAAGACATATGGCCTCGTAAAAAAGTGATACAGGAGCGCGCGAGAGAGAGAGACCGGTGCTATAATGGCACGGCAGTAACAAACGCACTTCCTACTTGGATAGGATATTAATGGAGATCAAATACCGCACATTCTGTCGTCCCTGTCGCGGGGCGTTGATTTACCCTGATTCCTCGCGATGATGCTGCGGAATGAATTATTACTATTTTTTTTTTTAAGGAATGGTATCGAAATATTTTTACAGTACGAACGAAAATTTCTCTGTTTGGTATAAACAATCGTGAGTCATGAATTCGAACTTTTTTTCTATTTTCACTCGGATGAAAACATATTGACATCAAATCGCTCACGGTTATGTGCGGCATTAACGCGTTAAACATAATCGCTGTGTTTACATTAAGAGTACATTATCTAAGTAGATAAAAACTTGCAAGTATAGATAAGTATTACTTTATCAAATATTCAAATATAGAAGAAGAAATCATTAGCCTACCGGATCACCGTCTGATGCAGATAAATCATTACGATTATCAAATATTGACACACGCAATTATAAGTGTGGAGGTATGTGTGTGATTATAAAATGAGCTTGAAATTTACATTTCACTGCTATAGGAAATCGATTTGATTCCAAGATCCCGTGAAAAAAACTTCCCGACTTCGGATACGATTATTTTCCGAACACCTCGTCATAATTTAACGAAATTTTAACTAGCTTCATCACATCAACCGACCCAACAGACTCGTCGAATTTCACACCAATTCGTCTACTTTAAATTCTATACCTAAATACACAAAATCGATATATTTATGTAATACATAAAATCAACCGATCCTCGCCCACTATTACGTATTACAACACGCTCCTACATATAATATATTTCTCTTTATCTATACTCCTCTGTCTCGGGATTTCGTATATGCCATACTGTTATAGTATCCCGTAAACGTACATACACACACAAGCGCGGTTTGTGCCATAACGGGAGCATAATATAATGCGAGTGGACACTCCCCCTCGACGCGCGCGAAATGATCCATGGCTGTGGAAAGGTGTAGATCACGTGCCTGCATGTGCACACATGTGTTTAGCTCTGTGTACGAAGAGAGACAGTCTTTTGCACCCTCCTCTATTGTTGGCATGTGTGTAGAAGGGAGTGTGCGATGCGCTTTTGGGTGTATCTTTTTTTTTCTTCCTTGCTACTGTATACTGATTTGTTGGAGTTCTTATACAATAAGCGACGTTTTTTTTTGGGATGACGCTTGTTTTTTTGGGACCAGTATATATGAAGCTTCTAGATTTTCTGGCGAAGTTTTGATGCTGAATTTTTTATTTGCGATACGGTCTTTTCAAGCGTGAACAGGTGCAATTTTTGTAAGAAAGTGGTTCTTGGTACGTTTAGTTCTCATTCTTCGAATACAATGTAGATATCCAATCACAAGACTGTTTGCTCAGGTGATTGGTATGCTTAGATAGCAGCATTTTCGAAAACTTGATATTATAACGTCATAAACAGACGCAAATCTTACAAAAACTCTTTAAGTTAAAAAATTCATGCCGCTGGCCAATCGATAAAGCGCAGGAATGAAAATTGCGATATCGCGCACAGCTTAATGTATTTTTAATTAGGCACAAGCAAGAGAATTCCCTAGAAGAACGTTCCAGCAATATAATTAATGACCATATATGAAGATTAAGTTGATGACCTCTCGACGCATCGCCACAGCAAACGACTGCGTCTAAGATCGTAAAGTCAGTATTATATACCATCTTGAGATAGTCTCCATAGTTAACGCTCGGATTGTCTACTCAGCTCGTATATAGGAATATATAAATAATCCCGTGAAAAATTACACACAAGTTTTACTGCCACGCGGTTAGTACATGTTCGCCAAATGTTTGCGCATACGTGTAAATTAGTTAGCTCTTGAACTGGAACGCGATCTCTCTTTATAGATAAACTCGAGCCCTCTGCAGCAAATATTTAAATTAGAAAACGATAAGTATGGCGTTCGTGATGAGTGTGCTGCCAGTACGGGTTTAAAGTTCGACGACGCACTAGTATAATCGCTAGTCAGTGCAAGTGTCAAGATCCGATAGGAGTTTACTGTGATGTGGTCAATCGTACGGTACTTTGATTTTGTGGACGATTTTTTTGAAGAATCGTTTTCTTCGTCTGTCTGAGTTTTAAAATTTCTCGAGGTTTCTACAATATAAGCTTTGTTTCTAAAAGTGAACAGAAGTTTTTTGAGTCACTGCTTGTATAATACCATATATACAACAAATCTAAAATGGTATATAGGCTTTCGAAGCCGTCCACGCTGCAAAAGTTCTATCCACAATGGCTCACAGGAATAGGAGGTAAAGTTACACTGTTTACGTGTAGGTATACACAGTCCTTCTATTTCTACAATATTCACATCTCTTTCAGTAACGGTGATAATGATCGAGTTGGGCATAATGTGCGGCTGGTCTTCCCCGTACCTGGCCCGCCTGACATCTCCTGACTCCAAGCTTCCCTTGACGTCCGAGCAAGCAGCCTGGGTCGCTTCATTACTGAATCTCGGACGTTTCTTCGGGGCGATTTGCGGTGCCATCTCCGTTAACTACCTCGGCAGCAAAAGATCTTTGATGCTATCCTTTATTCCTGTCGGCTGCTGCTGGCTCTTCACCATGATAGCCAATTCTTTCGCCTGGTTATACGCGGCGAGGGCAGTAGGTGGATTTGGTCTTGGAATGACCTACAGCTGCTTTTCACTATACGTAGCCGAAGTAGCTCTACCCGAGATACGAGGAGCTTTGATTTCACTGGCTATGGCTGGTGGTGGATCTGTTGGCACTGTTGTTAGTATATTACAACTCTGCAGTTAAAATGATATCTGCAATTGAAGATCGGTACCTAAAATTTCACATCTTTCTCGTTTCAGGTAAGCAGCATATGCGGCTCATACCTGTCGATGGACGTGTCGGCAGCCGTGTACATAATCCCCTGCATCTTGGTAGGTATGCTGTTTCTCTGGCTACCCGAGTCTCCGCACTGGCTCATAAAAGTCGAGGAGTACGAGCGCGCGAAACGCTCCATCAGCTGGTACCAACCTAGTAACGATCCGGACCACGAGGTCAACGTCATCAAGAACCTCGTGGCGTCGACCAGCTGCGAGAGTTTTCGTGACAAGCTACGTAGGTTCGAATCCGCGCCGATACGCCGAGCTATGCTCCTGGTGATCGTGTTGTTCACCTTCATGCAGATCACGGGCTTGAACACCATCATTTTCTACATGGAGACGATAATCAGGAACAGCCAGCAGACATTGATGGAACCTTCGGTGGCGGTCATCTGCGTACACTCTTCGGGAATTTTTGCCACAGCTCTCTCCATGTGTCTGATCGACAGGTGCGGTAGAAGGTTCTTGCTGATCGTTTCATCAGCTGGAGTTGCTTTGGCCATGGCTGGGTTAGGTGGTAACTCATACCTAATTGACATCGGTGCCGACCTGACGAAGCTACAGTGGCTGCCACTGGCCTCGGTCTTCTTGTTCATCATAAGCTACTTCGTTGGACTGATGAGCGTGCCCAGCACGATGCTGGGTGAGATCTTCCCAGCGGACATCAAGTGCGTGGCCGGTTGTGTAGCCAGTTTGGTTGGGGCCATCTGGTCGTTCGCCGCGACCAGGTCGTTCCAACCGATGAAAGACGCTATTGGGGATACCTATGTCTTCTGGCTGCACGGTATTTGTGCCTTGCTGCTCATACCTTACGTCTGCTTGTTTATGCCGGAAACTAAGGGCAAGAGTCTGCAGGAGATACAGAATAAGCTTCTTAGGATATGATCCGAGTCTCTCTTATTCTTAATGTCTTATTGTTGAAGTTGTGACTTTTAGATTGAATTATGATCTGACAGACTTTTCCATATCGCTATATTTGCCTTCGAAAGTTGAACTTGGTATGGATCATCGTGTCTTGAAAAATATTGTAACTTGAAGACTTGATATATAGTTTTTATACACATTAGTATTAATAATCTTGTGTAATTTAGTTTTATATTGTAAATAAAAGTGTACATATATTACAACTCGTCAGTATCAATATACCCTAAATATCCTATATACCTCAACGCATTAAATTGTAATCTCATGACCAGCCAAATGAGAAACAACCGAGCAACCCTTCAGCACTCCGCTATATCGAATTTCACAGAGAATTTCAACCGTTGCAATATTCCCGGAGAGCAATAGCCAAAAGCGTGCAGAGCATATACACATAGACGCGTGGCCCCAGATCCAGCAATGCGCGCACTTCGTGATTACGTTTTCTTCCGGCGCGTGCGACCTTGGGCGATTCCGCGCTCTGACATATTAGTCGGAAATTGGCAGCGACGCTCCAGAGCAATTGCGGACCTCGGTGCTGTGCCTACATATATACGTATCGAGGGGGCGGCTTTTATATCGCGAACGCGATGCCACGTTTTACCTACGGGAGTTGCACGCGACGAAATTGGAAACTCGATTGGGTAATTCGCCTTTACTGGACTGCACTGCGTTTGTGACAGCGCCTGCTTTACTAATTATACGGAATAAATGTCGTGAGATCGTTGACATTCCGTTTGGTTATATTTTTGTTGCGCCTTGTTTTTTAAAGTTGATTTAGGTATTTATATACGCAGAGTAGTAAGAATGTTTGTATATTTACCTTCGTCTAATTAGGAGGCATTTGAGTGATCTAGGACCGCCTGGAGTTTGTGATTTTTGTACCTAGAATATGGAGAACAAAAATATCAGTTTTTCACAATGACTTCTAATCTGATATTCATATTGTCTATGATATTTTTAGAAACACAGGTGTGCGTGATTAGTAGCTACAGAGACACAACTGTATTTATTCAATGTGTCATAAAAGCACGATGTAGTCTAATGCTTCAACAGGAAAAAGAAAGTTGAGACTCATTGAAACATCACTCATCATTATTTTTTGCGCACGCAGTATGTCATTATAGAATTCCATGAAAAATATTATAAATCAAGTTACAAATCTACACGGTATGCATCATAAAAATAAATTCCAAGTATTACAGATTTTCTACCGATAAGTATACTTACGATCCCGCCCAAAGACTCACTCCATAGAGAATTCCACACAAGAAATATCCATCACATTCATACGTAAAAATTCGGTCCAAAGTGTGCTCGACTCAAACATACACACACATGCGGCTCCTCGAAGCAGAGGTTCACGCGCGCGATTGTGAGAGCGCGGGGGCGAGCTTGCAAGCGCGCGCGTGCCTCGAGGAAAGCTCTGTGGGTAGCGTAGTCCGCTCGGTTGCCTTGACAACCGGAGGTGTATAGCATCGGCATTCGTATCTAAACAGAGAAGTCTAAGGGGGTGTTATGTCAATATCACGGGCCAAGAGAGGGAGAGAGAGAGTATAGAGAGTCTGTCTACTGCGCTGCGCCTATATCGGCCGAGAGCTGTTGCGTGACGAAATCACTGCGTCGATATACACTGCTGTAATGCTCTCCGTGATTTTTTTTCTTGCTTATGCTCACAATCGAATGTTTATTAAGCAAAAAGAGCTCTTTACAGATTTTTAAAAAGATAAGTAAATATTAATTATGCGCATTTCGATATTATGCTTTTGCTGTAAACTACAACGCAGTACAGAGATTTTGAAAAAAATGAAATAAATAACAGTATATAGATTTTTTTTAAAGCAAAGGGTATTCAAAAAGTATTCAAAGGTATTATTATTGCCCGGGGTGAAAAATTGCTCGGGTAATATAAATAACCATCAAGAAAATCAGTATTGTATTTATTTATAGTTTATGTAATAAATATAACAAATCAATAAACATTAATTTAGTAATTACGTATATACGGTTGTATTTTATATTTATCATTCTGTAATTCGTTCTATGTGCAGGTATATTCATTATAATTTAATGCAATATAATATGTTGATTTTTGAAGATTACTGTAATCTGAACTAGTATAATAATAAATAAATAATAAATAGTACATATATATGATCATAAGAAAACCTCGATATTCATCAGTATTCGTTATTTTTTTAGATTAGATTGCACTCACTTAAGCAATTCACAAAAATGGCGTAGATTTGCTGACGTGCGACATAACCTCAAAAAGTGACGAATAATGATTTGGAATTCTAATATTTTGTATAATTATGTATTTATTATAGACTGTATAACGTTATTTTTTTCAGTTCTCAAAAAGAATTGACATCTGACTATTAGAATCCAAGAATTGCCATAAGCTACAACACAATAATAATCATGATTTATATGGATTGAGGAAAGGGTTAAATATAGCTTTGATAAATATCTTCGTTACGTTGTCTTTTGTTATAGAACTAGCAAAATCCAGCGCGCGCCCAATTTTCTTAAGGTTAGAAGTTCAAAATCGTAACTATATTCAGACCAGATATTTGTTTTCCAACCAATCAAATCGCTTTATTAACGGCTTCAAAACATCCGGTCATCACTTTTTTAAATAATAAAAAATTGATGACCTGAAATATAATAAATAAATAGATTTAAAATCTATTAAATTAATCTATTAAATTAAAAATAAATAGATACCCAACTATAGTAAAAATACATATAACAAAAAATACCAGCTGCCATAATTATCACTTTAATGTTGTATAAGTTTTTTTTTTAAATAAAAACAACTTCAATTTAATTAATATATAAAAAACAAAAAAAAAATCAAAAATGATAATGCAATATTAATATTTACAAAATATTGCGGAAATTAGTAAATTGAAAACAGGAAAATATTTCAAGTTTATCAACAATTTTCTGTTGGTTTTGATTTAAGCTGAAAAGCAATCAAATCATCTTTCTTTGTAACAATTACGTAAAATGTTTAATCGAAAAAGTGGTTCGGTGCTGATGAAGCAAAATACCTGCACAATACGCTGTCCGTCATTGACAGTATTACGTGTAGACGGGATTCAACGCGAAATTTTAAAGACATTCGTTTCTTAGGTATATCTTAGTTTTAACAGTTCTACAGGTTCCAGTTTTGATTTCTAGTTTTAAAAGTAGTAGTGAAAGTCAGGAGTGTCCACAAATGTATGAAGTATAAGTGTAAGTGTCCGGAAAATTGTGACGAAATGTTTATGTATTTAGCAAATAAATGTCTGCAGTGGATATTAGATGTTAAAAGGTTTAACATATTGTTAATGGTACTTTTTACGATTTTCGGATGGTTGGTATTGAGATGGTGGCAAATGAAGCGACGTTGCTGGAAATACCTTGCTAAAATACCTGGACCATTTTCTCTACCATTGATAGGAAACCTGGTGCAGCTAAAAGTTGATCACGATGGTAAGTAATAATATACTGCAAGATTATTTCTTTCTTAAGAATATGGTAGAAATAAAAAAAAAATGTTTCCACCCGGGATCGAACCGGGGACCTTTCCGCTTAAACTAAATTTAATGGAAATAAGACTTCACGTAAATGAACTTTAAATAATTAAAGAATTTCTTTTGATTAATTACATAACTATTTAATAAAAAATCATATCTTATTGATCGACGATTCTATATGTAAATCGAGAACGCTAAAGTTCATTACATTGTTTATAAGAACAAAAAATGTTTCCGCCCGGGATCGAACCGGGGACCTTCCGCGTGTTAGGCGGATGTGATAACCACTACACCACGGAAACGCTTGTTTCGGCGCGAGAGGGCCAACGTTCCAGAGAACGATCTAACCTTTATATTTTCATTGCCAAAAGGTTGCATTTCATATTGTTTTAATTGAAATTTGAGGGGCCACCAGTTTATTTTAGGGCAGGGAGTGGGATATATGATAATGCTAAAATTTCAGATAAATATATTTTAGACATTTTTTTCATCATATACAATAAAAGCAGAATCTAAAATAATAAATATCTAAATTCCGAAAAATAAATTTCCAATTCAATAGACGAAAAGCATTGTTTAACTATTTTCTGAAAATTAAAATTGAAACTTCCTGATTTTTGCTTTTTGATACATAAAGTCTTAACTTTTCTACGTTTTTATTTTCATTCTTTCAATTTACAATTATACCTTTTTATTTTCGATTTCTAAGTTAAAAAATATCGCATTCTATTGTATTTTATAATTTAATTCTATTTTATAAATAATGAAAAATTATCCATCTTAAAATTTAACATTCAGATAAAATAATCCCACCCGTATACTTTTATAGATACTATAGCGACTTTAGATGCGCTTCGTCTATTTTTGTCGTTTTTTTCTTAAGTTATACTTTTTAAAGTTTTTATTATAAAACAAATTATGTAATTTTTATCAAATACGCATTTGTCTACAAAATCTGATATTCGATTAATTTCTCATTGACACCTCATAAGTGAAAGACTCTAAATCATTTATTCAACTTCGATCAAGTCTTGATTAATTTTTGAATACGTTAGTTTTTTCTTATAACGCCCTAATAAAGTCCTAAATTATTTATTCAATCTTTATTTAAACTTGACCAGATATGCGAATATTGAATTTCAAATTAGTGTTATCAAAGTAAGTAATAGTTTCTACTAAAATTAAATTAAATATTATATATGATTTACTGTACAATTCATGACAAAATATTTATAATACATATAATTCATTTTCAATTACCTATTTTATAATATATTTTTGTTTATTCAAGACTTCACGTAAATGAACTTTAAATAATTAAAGAATTTTTTTTGATTAATTACATAAATATTTAATAAAAAATCTTATATTGATCGACGATTCTATATGTTAATCGAGAACTCTAAAGTTGATTAGATTGTTTATAAGAACAAAAAATGTTTCCGCCCGGGATCGAACCGGGGACCTTCCGCGTGTTAGGCGGATGTGATAACCACTACACCACGGAAACACCTGAAAAGATGTATTTTCAGAACGTACAGAAAGATATCGCTATCAATTTAGGCATCAAGCCCTTCATATCAAATAAAAGTTAGTATTGACATTACAACTTCCAAAAAATTGACATTACCACTTCCAAAAAATAAAGTGTATACTGTTTTACATGGAGTAGGAGGGGCTGTTTTGCTTATGACTGCGATCAAAACTGACATGTGGTGCCATCTTCTCGAATCTATACTAAACTACATAAGATTTCTCACACGTAATGTTCTAAACGTCGGTACAGTAGTTTCTTTTTATCACAAATCATAATATAAATATCAAATTCAGAGTAGTTTTAGTTCGTAAATTTAATTTAATTTACACAGATTAGTAATTTAAGGGAATAATTATTTTTATTTATCTTTAAATTAAAATATTAGAACAAAAAATCAAAACTTTCTATACTGTTTTATAAAATTATCTATAATAGAAGTAACAAAATTGCCATATAAAGCTTATTTATTAACTTATGTTACTTAAACCACTTTAAAGGCAATACTGGTCTATGGATACTTAAAAATGTAGTTTAACGTTCAATGAAAATACAAAAATCACATAAATGGTGTCTACTATACTAACAAATATTTTCTGATTTTGTAGCATTGTTTAGAATAGTGGTGCATTTCATTAAGAACTTATAATAATGACTAATAATTATTAGCTAAATATGTTGACGCACGATTTCGCTATTTGAAATGTTATTTGATACAAAAGTTTCTTGTTGGTAACCATGAACTGAAAAATTCTCAAAATTTTTTGTTTTTGATTTAGAATTGTTTAGTCTTATTGTTGGCATGCGGTTGATGTGGGGAACTCAAGAAGGAATCAACAAAGCTTGGCTCGGCAGGAAGCCTTATGTATTTCTGAGTAAGGCATCAACAGTAGAGCAGATTTTAGGCAGCAATCGCCATATAGATAAAAGCTGTGATTACAAATTTCTTCAACCTTGGCTTGGCACTGGACTGCTTACTGGTTCTGGTAATATTAAAAAATTAATGATCTACGTCAGTAGCTATTAAATCTATTTAAATTATATTCACGTATTTTTTGGACGATATATCAGTACCACGAGTAAGATCTTTATTTTAAGTTTAAAATTATGAATAATTTTATCTCAAAAAAATACATTTTTTCTTTCTACTAGAAAAATCGAGTTAGATAAATATTCATTCTTATGTATGAGGAAGTAGGATAACATTACTGTTATTGGTCACGTACGATTTCAAGTAAACTAACATTCTTTAGACGAGTTATTTATAATACATTTTTCTTTTGCGGTGCAAGCCACCGTTTTGTACTAACTTGATTTAACACTAACTTGATTTAACCATTTACTATACATAAATAAAAATACGCACTAACTAGCTATATTTTCTTTGCTGGCGTATAAAACTAAAACTCTAGAAATATTGAAATTATAGATTAAAACTTGTGTAGTACTAAATAAATATTTTTATCTTTTTTTTTCACTATTGTTGGGTTAAACCCTATATAGCTGAAAATAACATGACTCACGATGGACGCAGAAACATTGTATGTACATTCAATATCCTATACATCCTTTCATATAAGATAAAGAACGCACAGAATTAAATTATTGTACTCGTTATTGTATTATTTTTTAAAAACAAAATCCCAAACAATTAGAATGCGTGATTATCTTAATACAAGAAAGTACAAATGAATGTGTATAAATATTTACGCGATCATCAAGTGGGATTGTAAAACCCTTTCAATCATATGTATATACAAATTTTCCATTAACGAATGAACATTCGTGATGCAAATTAAAACGAAAATTCTCGACCCCAGGCGCTAAGTGGTACTCCCGTCGGAAAATCCTGACACCGACCTTTCACTTCAACATCCTCGAGGATTTCGTGCAGGTGTTCGGTGAGCAGACAGAGGTGCTGGTGAAAAAAATGAGCTCAGAGCTGGGTCGGCCTTCGTTCAACATCTTTCCCTACGTGACACTCTGCACCCTCGACATAATCTGCGGTAAGAGCATTGAATAAACCCGCGCTTTCTCACACATGAAGCGCTCTCTTATAGCCCGACAATCATTGCAAGCTCACATGCAGATATTCTCTCTCGCACTGCACACAGAGACGGCGATGGGCCGGCGTATCTCGGCGCAGAGCCACTCGGACAGCGATTACGTACGCGCTGTGTATGAGTAAGTTCATCATGCAATTTATTATAATGTTGGAATTCCTCTTACACTGCTGATGCTCGAGGAAATTCGCTTTAAAAACGCACTTTTTGCATCAATAATTTATAGAATCCCGGATTCATTGTTTATACGACTTTTCTTTGTACGATTGACCTGCTACGATTACAATTTATACTGCTTCAACGATAAATAATTGTTGAATATTGATTCCATCGCGTAATAAAGAAAAAACTCAAGATACATATTTATTTTCACTGCTTTTTACTGCAATTAAAATTGATTCGAAACGTTATCCATTCATTCTTTATCTAGGGCTGTAGGATTTTCTTTTTACTAAACGTAATTTTTTTTAAGCAGCTATTAGAATAAAAAAAGAGTTATTTATAATAGTTTATTCTGGAAAAATCTTGTTATATAGTTATATTGATTTTGCTAATTAACTTCTTACAATATTTTTAATAGTATAGGAAGCATCATTCAAACTAGACAAGCTAGTGTCTTTTATCAGTCGAATATTTTTTTTCGACTATCGCCACTTTATAAAAAACATCAAGAATGCATTCGAATTTTGCACCAATTTTCAAATGAGGTACTGAAAAACTTTAAAATTCATTTTTTTGTACATCATCAACTATTATAGATCAACAACATATTCAACTTTTTACGTATAGGTGATAAAAGAGAGACGCAAAGAAATTTCGGAGAATACTGGAGAGATCAATGGCAATGAAGGTAAGATTCTAGCAGTGATGGTAAAAATGGGATCTTATACTGACTAACCTACGTCTATTAATCTTATTTTATCTGAACCCAAGTACCGAAGAAACGACTCGCCTTTTTGGATCTGTTAATAAAAGCTTCAGAAAATGGAGCTATACTTTCAAATAGCGATATCAGAGAAGAAGTGGATACGTTCATGTTTGAGGTTTGTTTCATTTTTTAATATTGAATAACATAATGAAACGATTATATTTAAACAAAAATGTGTCTAGGGTCATGATACAACTTCATCTGCTGTGTGTTGGACATTATACTTACTCGGATGTCATCATGAAGTGCAGGTATAATTATATATATGCAGGTAACTTAAAGGAGTAATGAAATTACATTTTAATGAAACATGCTTTTTAGGAAGAAGTAGTTAATGAGTTGGAGATAATTTTTTCTGAAGGAGATTACGATAGAAGACCTACTTTGAAAGACTTAAAGCGAATGAAATATCTGGACAAATGTATTAAAGAAGCTTTACGTCTATATCCTAGTGTACCAATTTTAGGAAGAGAAATTTCTGAAGACGTTGAAATAGGTATATTTTTTAATTTACCGATCGATTACAGTTAATTTATAAATAAAAATTTGATTTTTTTAGGAGGATACCTCGTGCCCAAAGGAACAACCGCTTTGGTCGTCCTACCAGTCTTACATAGAGATCCAGAGATTTTTTCTAATCCCGAAAAGTTTGATCCGGAACGTTTTGCAGCAGAAAATATGATTGGACGTCATCCTTATTCATACATTCCTTTTAGCGCAGGTCCGAGAAATTGCATAGGTATTATGACAGTTACGAAAGGTGAATAATGCTTTTTATATAAACAGTAAAAAAATGCTTCTGTTTTATGTAGGTCAGAAATTTGCGTTACTTGAAGAAAAAGCTATAATTTCAGGAATATTACGAAAATTCATTGTGAAGGCAACTGAACGACGTGATGATATCAGCGTGACAGCTGAACTTGTTTTGAGAACTAAAAACGGACTTCACTTACGGATACAACCACGAATTAATTAAAATAATTTGTATTACACAATTTTAAATGTTTCATTATGTAATTATTATAATGATATTATAGTTTTATACTTTTAACAATTACATTTTTTTGTAAAAAAAGAAGCTGAAATTAAGATAAACGTTTTTAGAATAAAAATGAGTAATGAAAAACTCTAGAAAGTATTTAAATATAAACTGACTAATGAAGAATATTCTATACCTTTATATCAAACTAATCTTAATGAATAAGAATCATCCAATTAAATATTTCTGTACGTAAATGTCAATAACAAAAGCATATTGTTTTTGCATGTGTCGTGTAGAAATTGAGAAACAAAAAATAAATTTTAAAATATTAATTGTATTCAATTTAATGTTTAACGCCATGATTATGGTTAAAAATTAATATAGATAATCTTCCTAATATCTTTTACCATCAATACAACAGTGAATAATAATGCATTCGATTTCAAAATTATAATACGTTATTATAGTTTGAAAAAAAATACAGCATAAACGTGCATATAAAAAAATATATTCAAAATTCGCGCGTTATCCTCAGTTCAACAGAAATAACGAATCAGCGTCTTCCCCTCTCGAGTAACTTATGCCCACGTGACCAGTCATTCTGCGAATCACGAACCAGCCGCTTGTCGACTGATTTCGAGACAGCTCGCGGCTCCAGCAGACGAGCAGAGCGGCTCTATACACACCGATACAACACCTACACTTCGAGAACCGCTGTGTCTGCCACCAGTCAGCAGCTTAGCTTTGCTGGCGACGCACAAAAAGAAAGAAGAATATCATCAAACGCAGTTACGTTTACGTCGTCGGTGTGTTCACACGATTTTGCACTTGGACCGCAGGAATATTGTGCAATTTTTCTCGAGAATTCAACTCTAGTAGATAAGTAATCGTGAAGTACAACATTGGGCAGCAAGGCACGAATAAATAACATTCGAAGGGGACGAGCGAAAGTTCGCTCTGGTCAACATGAAGGAGACCGTAATCGCGCTGTGCGCGATCCTGGCTGGTAAGTCGCGTTTTCTAGCCTTTTCGCACACATACACGCTTAAACGTATACATATATACATACCGTCGTATCGTCGCGCGATATGTCGATGCTCCGCAATTTGCCCGGGCATCATTGCCCAGCTACTGATAACACCGAACTCACTTTTCTTTGTTGTTTATAATTACGATTAATCCAAGTCGCTCCTGCATGATGCTTCTTTGGTTTGAGGCTCGACGAAGATCTTTCTTCTTTTTTTTTTTTTGTTATTTCTGGCCGACTTCCCAGAAAAGCCACTTATTTTTGCGTTACTCGCAATTGCAACAAGTCACGCTCACGGCTGCGTGAGCCGTTTATTTTGTGCCCCCCTCTCTCTCTCTCTCTTTGTTTTCCTTTTTGATGGTACGATCGTCGGGTAATGTTATCATTGTCGAATAATGATGTGTGGGTATAGCTGTTTCGGTTGTAGGGATTATTGTCACGTCAGCTTACAAAATTGAAACCGTTAATTTAGCAAAGTTTGAAGTTGGCAGATAGATATTAATACTGAAAGGTTAGGTTTAGCTTTTGTTTTTGAAAATAGCAATCGAACGGTATTGATATATAGGCATACAACTCACCTACTCGAACAAAGTGAAGATGATCAATGTCACAACCAATTTCTAATGAAAACATTACACTTCCGAAAATAAAAACGATTCTCAAGGTCATTGTTACCTTGTTCCTCCCATAAGTATATCAGAATCGCGCGAATGATGATGCTTGTTGTTTGGAAGTTGTGGATAAATAGTCTTTTCGCGCACTGTTTATATTTATTTTCAATTCGATAGATTCCGAAACCAACGATGAACCGCCATCGTCTGATGAAACATCGACCAGCATTTACGCTCGGCCGAGCGAACATTTTTGCAAAGCATTTAGATCTTGCTCGCTGATGTCGAGGTGTCGAGTTTTTTCCTCCTTCGTGGAGATCGATTCGTAATCGTCGTCATACAGCGAGAGATGCGGGACCAGTGTTGTCGGAAAGCCATTGCCTCCTTCCTTTCTTTTTTCGTATATCGATCCTATTAGAGCAGCGAACAACTCTGTGAGACCAGCTCTTTTTACGAGCAATTAGTCATCAAACGCGATGAGAGTCCACTGTATAATCATCAAGCAGCGAATGACTCAAGCCTAATTTTAATAATCAGATGATACCCCTTCCTGTTGGAAACAAAAAACATGGCACTGTCTTTCTGTTATCAAATGCGGGTATAACGTGGCTCCCCTGGCAGGATGTTATTATTTTACAGAAGCTCAAATGTGCTTATATGACAATGAGATCTTGTGGCCAGGCTATATTAAACTTCATTTCTGCAAACTGCTTTGCAATTTAATTTGTGGTCGTTTTAAAAAAGACTGGAAAAATTACGTTTTGATATAATAATATCCAAATGTAAGTATTCCGTTTACTTGACATACTGATTGTACCACAGTTGAAATACATAAAAGGAGAGTTTACCACAAGCTACAATGACTGTATTTCTGGAATTTGCTACATCATGCTACTAATTCCAGTTTGATCTCTTATTTTGTCAACATTATTTCAATTGTATTTATGTTGTTATTTTGAACACAATATCAAATTTTGAAACTCTTTTAATTAATTATTAATAAATAATCAAAGCTATTATTTTACTTTTCTGCTAGTTAAACTGAATAAATTAAATACAAAGTTTTGTTATTAATTTAATTTATTTTCATTTTAATTTAAGTAGCTTGAATAAAATATATAACTATATGAATCCTTGAATGAGCAATTAGTTCAGGCTTTTTTTACAAAGTCTGTTTTACAGAAATCTTATAAGAAATCTATATTTTCGTATCAAAACTTCTTAGCTTTTATTTGGTCTGCAAGATAAGATAAAATATATCTCCAAATAAGTGTATTTCTATTTTCTAAAATCCTTTAAAGACGAACATCTTTCTAAAAAGATATTATTTCATAGTTTTTCAGGGTTTTTAAAATCTTTATTACATAGAATGTTTATTTTTATTTTTTTAATTATCATTATATTGCAAAAAATTGTCTCATAATTCATAATCTTTGCATTGATACCCGTTCTTAATATAGAAACTATAATTATAACAAATTTTTATGACATCAGTAACAACAGCCAGGGTGGTGATTAACATCGAAGGTCAAGATACTCCTCATTTGTTGGGAGCAAAAGCTTGTACATGGGGACCATCATACTGGTGTCAAAATCTAACGTAAGACAAGCATATTTCAACTATTTTTTAAGTTCTTAAATTTTTAAAAGTACTCGAAAATATAAAGCAAGGATAATAATAATTTATATGAATCTATTTTTTATGCAGAACTGCAGCAGGATGCAATGCAACAAAGCATTGCATTCCCAAAGTATGGGAAAAAATGCAGGTACCTGAAGATCGTGACAGTGTTTGTAAGGTATGCAAAGACATGGTTCAGCAGGCACGTGATCAGCTAGAAAGCAACCAGACTCAAGAAGACCTGAAAGCTGTTTTCGAAGGAAGCTGTGCCTTAATTTACATTAAACCAATTGTCAAAGAATGCGATAAATTGGTTGATCAGTTCATTCCTGAACTAGTAGAAACACTGGCATCACAGATGAATCCATCAGTGGTTTGTTCAGTGGCTGGACTTTGTAACTCTGCTCACATTGATAAGCTCTTGGAAGAGTATGCAAAACAGTCTGAAAATAAGGTAAGGAAAAACTTGTGTGAACGAGAACTTCTATTTGACTATTTTGCATGTTAAGACAGTTATGTAAAAGATATTGATTAGTTAGCATAATATAACCTTTTGACACTTTGTTATGGTTTTATCATTTGCGACGTAAGTCAGCGAAAGAAAAACACATTTTTTTCAAATAGATATCTTATCATAATTTTGTCACTACTGTGAAATGTGATTCAGTGCTGGCTTTGTTATTCTTAAAAGAAATTTGCTTGAGTCTCTTCTTTCTTTTATAAACTTAAAATAATGCATTCAATAATCAAAACAATTTTCATGCTATTCTCGTTTTCAGAAATTAGAATCTCCAATTTCTTTGAACAACGATGAGTATACTCCTGATGAGTGCACAAAGTGCTATACAATTGCACATCACATGGAGCATAAATTTGGACAAAAATCACGTGATAATGTTTTGGAGCAACTTCTTAATGTTTGTGGTCAATTCAGCTCTTTTTCTGATGCTTGTTCATCCATAGTCCTCACTAACTTTGAGACAATCTATTCACATTTGAAAAATAACTTGAATGCTCCAAATGTCTGTCATCTGTCAGGTCAATGCAGTTCCAAGTTCCATACCCATGAAGATGAGTCAACTAAGGTAAATTCATGATACATCTAATCTTAAATACCTATAAAATTGAAAAACAAATTTTAACTTCATTTTATACATTAACAGACCCCAGATGTTGAGATACGTCCACTATCCAGTGTTGGTATGGTTGAAATAGGTGACGATTTGCCATGCAAGCTTTGTGAACAGCTGGTAACTCATTTAAGGGATTTGCTAGTTGCTAATACAACAGAAACTGAATTCCAAACAGTTCTTGAAGGACTTTGCAAACAAACAAAATCATTTGCTCCAGAATGCAAAGCTATTGTCGATGAATATTATCCTCAGATTTATACTTATCTAACCAAAGGCTTGAACGGAAATGCTATTTGTCAGATGGGTGGACTCTGCCCAGCTCCTGGAAAGAAGGTAAGATAAGAAACGTTATTTAAAATGAACAAAATATTTAATGCAAAATAAAAATAACTGTATAAAAGTAAATACTTTTTTTTTTAATAAATAGGCTGAACCGATTTGGCCACTGGTACCTGAATCTCATGCTAAAATTGCCGTGAGAATCATGAATGAAAAGAACTCTGAGCCTAAACCATTAGACGCTAGTGAAATGCAACTACCCATTGAAAGATTGACTATGCCAGTGATGGGTCTTACAATAGTTGATGATAAATATTGTTCTAGTTGTGAATTCGTTATGAATTATGTAAAGCAAAATGTTAGAGATCTGAAAGACCAGGTAAGATTTTATCATTAATTATTGCAAGAAATATTTTTTTATATTTTAATTATTTCTCACACTTTATACAGTATGAGGTCAAACTTGTGCTCGACGAAGTTAAAAGTAGTCTCCCTGCAATTAAAGGACAGCCAGTTGATGAAAACTTTTTGACCAGGTATGGAATGGCGTTAGCTGAATTAATTCGTCAAGGAAGAGATCTTTCAGAGGTAAATAGGTTTCAATTGTTGATTGAAGATAAAACAAGATTCTTCGAACACGATTCTTATTTTTCACACATATTCTTCATTATAATTGCAGATTTGTTCATTGGTTGCTGTATGCCCAACCAATCAGCAAGTTGAAGCCTGGGAACGGATTCCTTCCGAGTTTGTAAAGAAATCATCAATTCAAGACAAGCCCAACTGCCCTCTTTGCTTATTTGCA
This sequence comes from Cecidostiba fungosa, assembly GCA_900474305.1. NCBI lineage: Eukaryota > Metazoa > Arthropoda > Insecta > Hymenoptera > Pteromalidae > Cecidostiba > Cecidostiba fungosa. The sequence goes on along the minus strand of UCOJ01000126.1, from coordinate 22,123 downwards.
GTCTCGAAATTGTACGATCTTGTTAAAGATGATAAAACTGAGGTAATTATTTTTTTTTAATTTATTTTAATAAACTTGTATTACATGCATATTTTTATCAATTCTTATATTTATTTATTAGGCTAGTATTGAAGCTGCATTAGACAAATTATGCAACGAGCTGCCGAAAAGTTTGAATGGACAATGCGTTGATTTAGTGAAAATTTACAGCAAAGAGCTTATCCAATTGCTACTCAATGATATGTCTCCACAAGAAGTTTGTGCTTACATAAAGCTGTGTGATCCTCCACAAGATAATAAGCCTCAGACATCTTTTGGTGAGACAGTTATTGCAGTACCAAAAAACGACGTTGAAGGAAAGCAAGCCTGTGCATTATGCGAATATATACTGCACTATCTTCAGCAAGCTATTACTAATCCTAAAGCAGAGGTATTAAAATATGATTAATTATACACGGTTTTTTTTTCTTTATAATATAGAAATAATATAAAATTTTTATTGCAGGATGAAGTAAAACAAGTAATTAACAAAGTTTGCACTAAATTGCCGAAGTCTATTCGAAATGATTGCAGTCAATTCATTGATACCTATGGCGACGCACTAGTATCAATTCTTGCTCAACAAATCGATCCATCAGAGGTAAAGAATTATCCAAACTTAGCTTAATTTTTTAAATTAAATTTTATCAATCGTAACACTTTTGCCAATTTACAGGTATGTCCAATGATTCATATTTGTCCATCAGCCCAATTGCTTGAATCTTGGAAAGAAACAGAACACAAAGAGGAAATGCTTGAAGTCAAGCCTGAGGATAAACCAAATTGTCCTCTTTGTTTGTTTGGTGTAACGCAGTTATATAATGCTATTAAAGACAATAAAACCGAGGTAAAACTACTTACCTTTGTTTATCATATGTGTTTATGACCATGATTATTAAAACATTGACTCTTGTTATAATAGGCGTCTATTGAATCTGCGTTGGAAAAATTATGTATTCACCTTCCTCAAAGTTTGTTGAATCAATGTGAAACTTTAGTACAGAATTATAGCAAACAGATCATTGAGATGATCCTCGCTGATTTAACACCTCAAGAAGTTTGTGTTTATCTGCAGCTGTGTGATCCAAACAAGAACGTCGAACCTACGATTAGTTTCTTCCCATTAGACTCAGACGGCGAAATAAGTAAGAAAACGAATAGTAATACAAATTAAAGCAATTAGCAGCAATCAATTCAGCTAACAGCATTTAATTTTTTCTAATGCTTTTTTATTTCCATTCATTATCTATTATTTAACATTCTATCCGTGTTATTTTTCAATTATATGATCTTTGTTTCTGCTCTTGGCTTTGAGCTTTGACTGCAATACGCTTTTCCTTTTCAGTGACAAATGAAATACCAGACTACCCGCCGTACGTAGTAAACAATGAGAAAAGTGGAAAAGTAGAGGAAAACGCTGAGTGTGTAATCTGTGAATTCATCATGTAGTACGTCGAAAAAGCCATGGGCTCTCGGAAAACAAAAGATGAGATCGAACACTTGATCCATGGAGTCTGTAATCATCTTCCAAAGCACATGTCAGAAAAGTGCAACAACTTCGTTAATGAATATGCTGAAATTGTTATCGAGCTTCTGGCGCAAGAAGTTAGTCCGAAAGAAATTTGTACGATTGTCGATCTTTGTAAGCCCGACACACGAATACAAGGTATTTCTGAACCAGATAATAACGAATTGAAACTAATGGCCCGCATGAACCCTCCTGCTGTAGTAATGGTATAAATTTAATTGGAATGTGATATCTTACCTGAATGCTTTTAATATTATGATCTTAATTAAGGCTTTTATTTAATAAAGTATTTTTACATAATGGTGTTGTTTATTTTATATAGTGTAATGTAGACTTAACAACCTAGCACTCCTGTAATTACTTAACAACCTTTTGGGAACTTATATAGTGGAATGCCGTGCTCTGTAAATACGCTGAATGATGGAGAATTTTGGAATCGAACCAATTGTTTTAATTTATATAACATCTGTAAATTTTTAGAATTTGTTGCAGAGTGTGCTATGTGTCAAGCAATTGTAACAAATGTTGAGAAGCTTTTACTCGATCCGAAAACTGGTGAAAACATTGAAGAAGTCATGACAAAAGTTTGCAAGTATTTGCCAACAACTGAACAAGGCAAAGTTAGTATATTTCACTAAATACTTTGATAAATTCCAAGCTCGCAATTTATATCGCGTGCATAGATCATTTGAAATAAAGATTCAAATTTGCATAAAATGTGCAGAGTCTAGTAACATTATAATGGACTATGCATAAAGAGAAATACTTTTGAGATGTGATATCCTGACCTATTGTAAAATGCGAAAATTATTTGCTTAAAATATTAAAATTCAATTTCAGTGTACAATGCTAATGGAAATTTATGAACAAAGTTTTATCAACATTATCAAAGCGCATGGAGATACAAGAAAAATCTGCAGCAAACTTTCTCTCTGCTCTTCCAATGATTTTCTTGTAAGGTTGGTTAAAAACGGCAGAAACAGGCGACAAGTAGATGACAAAAATCTTGGAACAAAGCCCTGCACTTGGGGAATATCCTACTGGTGTGTAGATGACAAAACAGCTGAAGAGTGCAAGGTAAAATTCCTTCAAATTGTTCCATTTTTACTACTTAATGTAAAATCCATCGTTATGTAAATAATGGTGTGCTTGTTTTAAAAGGCAACTGAACTGTGCAAAAAGAAGGGTCGTCTACCCGACGCCTCATCGACTACGGTGAAGGCTGCTGAAACCGAAACTCGTGAGGTGGCATCCGAAGCAGAGCAGTCTGTATCTCAAGACGCGGAGTCCTCCTCTTCATCATAAGAACGAATTAACTTTCTTAAAGTGCATAAAAAGAAATTTTGTACAGCAATTTTTACTAATGTATGGCTGTACATTACGGAACATTGCTATAATCTTTACTCCTTTTGCATCTTGTAACATTTTATTACTAATGATTTTTATATTTTATTGCGAACCAGGAGTTTCTCCACGACTTATCGCGCTTAAATTTAGGTAATTACGATGGCGCGTGCAATTATAAATAATTTTTCAGATTATTATATATTTGTACCAAAATTATAATTAACTAAGAACGTTAAAAAAAATGAGCAAATCGAACGAACAAATACATTTGTAAGCTGTTGATTTGTTGCTTTAAAGAAATTGTTATTCAAGATTTTACTAGAGATTCATGACGTTAAGTAACTGTCAACAGTGGTGATTGAGCGCTTGTAAAATTCAATGTGATGCTGGAGTTTACTCTTCTATTTTTTATTATAAAATACATTGAATATGATTTTAATTTTTGCTCTGTTTATCATGATTGCCTTAGTTATAAGTTAACTGTGATAATGACATTTGAATAAAACAAAACGCTTGGAGCAGTGTTTCTTTTTCTATAAAATAAAATTTCACGGTGGAATGGCTTATTTAATTGTTCAACAATCCTTTACTTAGATCTCCTTCATTTATTTTATTCGAACTTTTTCATTGCTTGTAATAATTAATATTAATAAGTAATATTAAGAAATAGTTTGGATATTCATAATCAGATTAAGTTATTTTAAATAAAAAAGTGACTCGTGGCGCCATCTTGCCCACAAGGTCGCTGGAACACGATCACGTGACCGCACGATACGCGATTATTGTCGTCTCAGTGGCGGAGGCTGCGCGCTGTATATGCGTTTTTTTTTCTTCCTTGGCGCTTCATAGCTCCGAAAAAGAAAAAGGTGCAGCAGTATAGTCTGTGTGTGGAGGGATAGAGCGAAGTACGAAAATTCGACGTTTTCTTCGTACTCGTGTCAGTTCTCGGGGTATGCCACTGACCGAGCTTCGCGTACACAATGTCCCATTGTTGCATTGAAGAAACGAAAATATCTCTCTAGTACTAACGAAGCTTTGTCATGTGGAAGTGTCATAAATGCGGAAAGCCTGTTTATTTTGGTGTGTAAATTTACTTTATCTATATCTTCCAGTTTTTCTTCTATTGACATAGCTGTTCAAATTCTGCATATTCACTTGGGTTTGCACAAAACATTTGCTTTGTTCTCAAAATTGAAATATATTACAGTGATTCTGACTTTAAAACATTTTGGAGCAATGATAGAACTGTAAACAATTCTGCAATTTAAATTGGCATATATTGATGAAATTTTTTATTGCTTTTATAGCTGAGCGGAAACAATCATTGGGATATGATTGGCATCCTGAGTGTTTACGATGTGAAGAATGTGGCAAACGCTTAAACCCTGGCCAGCATGCTGAGGTTAGTTAGTCAGCGAACTCAAAATTCAAATGTATTTGCATGCTCGAATAGCTTAAATATAATTGATGTTTGTATAATTTTTAGCATAAAGGTGTTCCCTATTGTCATGTGCCATGCTATGGAGCACTTTTTGGTCCTCAATTGTTTGGCCATGGAACAAGAGTCGAATCTCATACAAGTTTTGGAAAAAAGGAATCTCGATCCTCTTTACCAAGGTAAAACAAATTATTTTTATATAATAAATTATCTGTATTTTTTAAAAGTTGTATTTCCAATTATAATACTAATAAAATTAAATGTTTTGGAAGATCGCATTTAGAATCAAAACTTAAGCTTTTTAACCAGTATTATGAAGGTAAAAGTGGTGGCATTCGAAGTCGAGAGGTATGTTTAGTGAAAATACTTTATCATACAACTATTTTCTTTTTACTGAGAATTTGAGAACATGTATTTTTGACTTAGGTAAATGGTCGACTAATCTTAGAAGGTGCTTTGAGAATTTACTGGGGTGTTCGTGGTGTTATACACTTAAAAGAAGATGATGACCAGCGAACTGTAGTTACAGCTAGACATAGAAATTCTTGCAGAAGAAGCTATGTAGAAAAAGTTGATAACGAAGAAGTTAAAAATGAAGAATCAAAGGATTCATCGCCATCAAATAGTCAATTAGAAATTGAATCAAATTCAGTACCAGCATCACCCGACCACATAAAAAGCCTTACACTGCCCATGAAACTTGATGTTAAAAAGGTGGAATGGGATGAGCTGGATGATTTGTTACAGGTGGAGCGCAAAGTGGAAGATGGAGAAAAGCTTTATCAAACCATGCCCAAAAGTCTCCCATCAAATAGTTCACATTCCAATGCTGCAACTCCATCAACAACAGCAACACAATCTAGTGCAGATGTTTCAGAACCAAATAGTCCTAGTACTGATACCAGTAATAGTAAAGTCAAAGACAATAGTGTCAATAGTACGCCTACCCATAGTATAAGCAGCTCCTCTAATACAGATACTCCGAATTATCAGGGAACTCCAAACAAAAATGGTGCTTTACGTAGAGTTGAATATTTCGATAGTTTAGACAAAAATGCTGCTAGTACTCAGTCAATAAGTGACGAAGATAGTTGGATAGAAAAAGGCTTAAATCGTTCAATGTCAGGACCTGATTGCTTACAAAGGCATCGAACTGACAGCGATACAGATTCTGTAAGTTCTTTGCATTTTCGGGATGATGACAATATGACTATGTCCACAGACAGTGGTTTAGAGGTAAAAAATTATCACGAGAAATTGAATCACTAAAAATTAAAAGCATAGAGTTGCAATCAAATTTGATTTTGATGATTCAATATTTAAAACAAAATTACTGGTATTTAATGATTTGACTATAATAATAAATTAATTTTCAGTTGGATGGTGTTGTTTTGCGTCGAAAACAAGGTTCTACAGCAATCAGACGACGACCAGGAGCAAGACGTCAATCACGTAATCGTCTCAGAAGACGTTGCTCTATTAATGGTCATTTCTACAATCGAGAGACCAGCTTCTTTACTCCACCGCATGGCTCACAGATGTCCGTCTGGGTGACGAGTCTCGTTAGTACTCAAGAGGTGATCAATCTCATGCTCGACAAGTACAAAGTCGACGCTAAGCCCGACAATTTTGCACTCTTCGTCGTTCGCGATAATGGAGGTAAATTATTATTCCCTTATAATAGTTTACTTTTTTCGTTAGGTCATCTTTTATTATTGAATTTTTTAAAATTATTTATAATTTCTGATAAACAGAGCAACGCAGATTAAGAGAGGATGAGTATCCTTTGGAAGTTCGAGTTGTTTTGGGACCTCATGAAAATATTGCACGGCTGTTTCTAGTTGACAAACTTTCAACTCCAGAAATCAGCTCTGATGTCGCTCAGTTTCTTAATTTGTCTTTGGCTGAGTGTCACAATATATTACAACGTTATCATTATGAAGAGGAACGACAGATACTTATGTTAAAAGAAAAGTAAGCATTAGTTTTTTAAATCATGAGTTATAAATAAAAATAAACATTACTAATGTACGTGGTAATTTTCCAGGTATAAAGAAATGCGTCGTAGAATAAAGCAGCGAATGGAAGATCTAAAAGTTCGTTTATGAAACATGGGGTAGTAAACTTTTTCATTGAATATTAATATTCGTTTTTATTCTCTCTTCTATATGAGATGTTCGATCTGCGTAATTATTAACATTAATTTTTCGATTGTTTTTTTGATGAATTCAGTATATCGAATCATATCCTTAGCAAATATGTAATTGGCTCCGCTATGCTCGATTATTGTTCAAGCATTCAAGGAGTTCATATCACTTTTTTATTTAGAAAATTTTTAACATTAATGTGTATCTCATAATACTTTGTAGCATTTTCATGCTTTTAGTGGTAGCGGGCTACTGCCACGTTTTGCCTCAAAGACTTGATTTCTTAAGCAAAGACTGACGTCAAAACAATAGACGTTCATTTCTGATCTGTTTATGATTGACAAAAAAAACTTTTGTTCAAAACATGACTGAGTTAAAAAAATTACCGCATGACAATATAATTAAGCTGGGATCTTACAAACGATACTAATTTCAAAGGGTAATATTTACTAATTAATTAAACATTGATTTCGATTGGTGCTAAAATAAATCATTCAAAATTAGATATAAAATTTCTAAACGATTTAAATAATTTTTAATTGGGAGATTATTCACGAATGAGCAAACATTGACGTTCTAATATTGCACGTATATTATATTAGTAAAATGTTTCAATGTTAAAATAATTATATCGTAAAGTATAAGTCGAAATCATCTTAAAAAATACGTTATAATTTTCAATTAACATGAACAATATCAAAATGACAATATAGTCAAGCAATGAAATGCATAGCAACGTAATGTTAATAATTTTGAGGCAGCTCAAGATATATACATCGATTTCGGCTTCCGATCCCAAACTTTTGAAATGCAAATAGTTGTCAGTCTATCCAGTGTAAAAAATTATAAGTTACAAATACTCCGTACCATGACGAAACCGTTTATATTAACTTTTATCACTACAAATTCTAATTGTAGTAAATAAAGTGATTTTTCGAAAAAAAAAATAAAAAAATTTTAAAGCCGAATTGTGCAACTTAGAGATATATGGAGATCAATTTATATTCGAGAAAATAATAAAGGTAACGTCGTTGCTTAAGTTTTTGTACTTTATTCCATGTCTTGTTTCTTCTTCATGTTCGACCATACTTACCCTAGCTGTAAATAAATTTTGAAAAAGGATATTTTTGGTAATAGGTCAAAGAAAACACAAACGCACATTCTACAGATTGGACAGAATGCATTTATTTATTATTTTTTGTAAGGACTAAGTAGAGTAGGTAAAGTAGATCAATGCAATGTTATGAGGAGTATGAGTAATAATCTTCATACGAGTTGCTAGGAACGAGTATGTATACTCACAACACCGAGGAGCTCAGCTGCTCTTTTTTATTTTATGTTTTTTTTTTGTTTCTTTACCTTATTTTTTTTATCCACGACACTGATATACGTTAAACGGTACAAGACAAGTAACAACGACCGCCACTGAGGCGTCGTTATTAACTGCAATCTCTTTTATTTATTCTTTTTTTTATTATTATTTAGGCATTGGTTTCGCTGCGCAATTGGAGGGCGTCGACGAAAGCTGAACTGTCAAAGTCGGAGATACGACAATTTTATTTTTGGACTTTATCGAGAGAGAAAGATAGTTACACACACCGTGAGAGGAAATCGAAATTTTGTTAAAGAGTGAGAGGAACCAACTACAGGAATAGATATTATAAGAATGGGATAATAGCCTTGAATTTTTTTTTTGTTTAGCTATACAAGTACAGTAGAAAGTCGAGAACACTTATTAGTTTGCCGCAGTTTCAGCCGACTTTTGCATTCAGATTCAGTCGACGAAGAGAACAAGAACATCTATCTTGGCGCTTTCGATGGCTTCTTCCTCAAGATTGAACCTCATAGTGTTCGAAATTTTTTGTCTTAACCGACGACAGCGAAAAATGAATTTTGAAAACCATCAAAGGCGCCATACAACTCAAGAGAAAAATTCCGCAACGAAATACTGCGTTATTTTTTTTTCTTAACTTTGCGCAGGATTATACATGGACAATTAACTCTTTTTTTTTCGTTTTACTGGCTCGGCTGGCGATTTGACGAATTAACCCCATAACCCAACGCAAACAGAATACATATATATAGAGAGAAATAGATTAATTACACCAAGAGATTTCTCTCTTTTTATTCACTCGCATCAAGATCACACTTTGTCCGAGTTCGGGATACTACAATACAGTTCGGACGCACTCGTTATTGCTCTTATTTACGTCTATACGTTATAATATAATATCGTTCAGCGTATCGAGAACTCAAAAGATCACCCGCATTGCGTTACGAAAAAAAAACAAACTTACGATAACGTAATAATAATGTAACAACAACAACAATCATATATATAATGTAATAACAACGACGTGACGAAAGAAAGTGGTCAATTCGCCATCCGCTTATTATGCGTCTAACTCGTCATCGTCTCAAAAAATTAGGCGCGCAAAATAATGCACACAGAATACAGTGTATATAGGCATAGTTTATACAAAAAGAAAGAAATGTAGTACATATACATATTTCTACACGCGTGCGCCGAAAGACTTTCGCGTATGCGCGTGGCGCGAGATGCCGACGTGAGCTCGCGGTTTATCACAATCTGACGCGACGGTGCGCCTTACAAAAAATACGGTACTCGCTCGCGGCGGCATCGCTGCGTGTATATGTGTATGTCTGCGTAATATCGCCTCCACGTGTGTGTGGAGAAGCGGATGCGCCTATAGGTACACCCTGCTATACACCCCCGCGCGGACCGATCGAGCTTTGTTCGCGTTCCGCTGCGTTATTTTCTATTCTGCACGTTTTCTTGTTTTTCTCTTTTTATTACGCTTCGTTTCTCCTCTTCTCCTTTTTTTAGAGTCTAACCGTTATTAATCTATAACACATCAGCTGTAAAAAATTTTTAATGGGCTTTCTATAAAACGGCACTTTTTGCTCGCATTCTTGCCGAAATCAATGGGGCTGAAAAGAATATCGACGCGATTACGCTTTTTAGAGCCTGTTATATTTATTATGTTATAGAACCAACTGTTAGACGCCGTTCTTTGACTTGCAGTTTGTTTTCCGATATTTTCGATACTGCACACGTACATACACATTCGATGACTCTTTTTTTCTTTGTTTAACAAAAGAACTATAAATTCTGCGATTCTAATTCAGCCGTTATTGCTATGAATTCGTTTACACAAAATACCATTTACATGTAACCGTTATAAATTCAATTTTTCATATAAAAATCGTTATAGGAAACCCATTTTCGCTTAACAATATATAGACATTAGCAAATTAGTCGTTTTATATATTGTACAAAAGAGAGAGAGAAAAACAAGGTCTAGAGCATGTAAAATTTTACGATAGAGCGCCTTCATATAAAAATCAACGCCAAAAGCGAGCTTTATTCTTACAATTTTTCCGCATGAAAAAGAAAGAATTTTCTCTTCCCGGCAATACCTTGCATTTCGTTTTATCCTTGCATCATTTCGTTGCTCGCATTCGATTAGATATACGCGCGCACGCGCTGACTCTTATTACTTCGTTTTACACCACGAGAAAATCAGCGCAAATTGACTGACAAATGCTTGAGGCGAAAATTGACTAAATTCAACAGATCTACGTTATTCTTTCTTTTTGTTGTCTTCACTGTTATAGCAGAAACTTTTCCAAGCTGTCACTGCCTGGATCAGTCTCTTCCCAAAGCGTTTCCCTCTCGTTGTTGTATAGCTACTAATAAAAATCGTTGGCACCGTTGAGCTATCCTTAGAGCATCTTTTTTTTAAAACGTACATCAACTGTACACTTGCATGCGCCTTGTGCATCGTGAAATTGAACGCTTCCTCGTAATGTTATATCCTCTATTGTTAATTATTATTGTTATTAGTATTAATATTACTATTATTATTTCTTCGTTGAACGAATGAAATCAGATCCGACGTCGAAACTTATATTTTTATCTCGTTATTTTTTCCCTCATCCCTCGAATACTTTCTTCCTTCTTCTCGACTAAAGCCTACTATTCTCCTCGCTCCCGCGCATTTCCTTACGAATTATTTACGTCATTGCGTGCAGTCCCAACTCCGAAAGCCTTTACTCCCACTTCTTTTTTTCTGCGCTTTTTTCTTTATTCTCGTTGGCGAAAGGCAGGGGGAGTACTTAAAAATTTGTATCGTTTCGTCTAAAATTCGATGTACTCGTCCTCAACAATATCATAACAGTCGAATATGAATTAGAAAAATAACGTCATATCGTAGACAACAATCGGTTATACAATATTTATATATTTATATATAATGTGTATCTTCGTTACGACAGAATCACGAATCTGCGACCGTCGTAGAAAGAACTAGTTAAAATCTTTGCTTTTTGCGAATAGCTGTCTGGCGCCGGACGCTGCCTACTTTTCGCGGCTATTATAAGCTTATCACTTTCTCGTAGTCGTCGCGAATATATTATTATGTATATAAACATCTGGGGTAGGGTTATTAGTGGAGCTGATTGTATATATGAGATGCCCGCATCGTTTAATCGGATTGAATAATCGTCGCTTTCGCGCCAGGGATTGCTTCAAGTTAAACCTAAAAATTATTGTTTTCGCTTTACGTATCTTTATTACTTTATTTATCATTTACTTTAGTCATTATATTAAGTTATTCGTTTAGTAGTTGAACATTCTTTAACATTTATTATATCTTTTTATAATATATAAAATGCGACTGAAAAAGGTTATAGCTTAATTTTAGCACTATAAATGGATTACAAGTGTCGTTATTCTCACTTATTAAACTCCTAGTATACACCGAAGAAATTTCAAAACAATATTAATATCTACATATTTCAAAGCTGTTAATTCGTAAAAATTTGAAAGGCCAAACAATGACAAATAATTTTTAGGTTTCGATATTATATCAAAAACAGGGAGACGTTTAAATAGAAATCACGGAGATGGAAAAGGACAAAACGCAATCGCAGCGTCCGGTGCCGGACGGCTCCGCGTCGTTGGACAGATCTGATGCTTATATGCACCGACACTAATTATAACATCGGTGCGAGATACGCCACGGAATTCGCATATACGCGCGCTTTACACACCCATTTATTTTATTACACAGCGAGCGCCGAATTCACTGACCGTTCACAGCTTGGCAACAGATATATAATACGCATATATATACATACACCTCTTATGTATATATATTTATATATCCGCATTTGTTTTATATATATAATATTTATTCCATACGAATTTATTCAGTAATTTATTCCACCTAAACATGTACTAGCTAGATTAAAACCTATATTTATATAATAATAATAATATTCACGATTTGTACGACAGACATCGACATTCATTTTATGTATATAATATATATTTTTATGTATATATATAATATATGTATATTCAATGTTATTTTTTTATATATATATATATTACAGTTGGATTGCTCATTGTCAATTCATCAATTATCACATTTAGTACAAGTTGAAAAATATTTCTAACATTTACGTCAAAAATACTGCAGCGCACGTCTCTCGCTGATGACGTGCGCGCGCGCGCAGAGTATCGCAGAAGAAGGACGCATATACATACAAGTCTCGACCTCCCTCACATATAGAAAAAAGGCCAAAGAGTCAACGGCTCCCTCGGGATTGCCTTTCTCGTTTCTCCACCAAAGTCTATATGCTCCTTCGCAAACTCGCTCGCTCGCGCGCGCGCCACGCTCGAGCGCTGCAATCTGACTCGTAACATATTTGCTATGTATATATAATATAGATATATGTATATCTAGTATAGGTACGATAAACGACGATAGTACGGCCACCGAAAAAATTGTTATTTATTTTACTTATCGCGCGCTTTCATCCTCATACTCGATCACACGCGTGTATTATCCCCTCTCGCACGTACTCGTTCCTCTTTCACTCTTGCAGAGCAGAGTGCGATTGCAAAATCTCCCGTCGTGCATTATTATTATTATGTGTATTCAATATTGTAATCCTGTGTATGTCTCTGTCGGTGTGTATGTATTTATATTAAGTTATGAGTGTCCTCGAGCGCCACGGACAGAAATTTTGCTCGTCGTTTTAATTACACTTATATTAATAGTTGGATTCGCTCTCGTATGCTTCTGAATTTCATAATGTCCTCTCCCTACTAATATATAGAACGAAACCTGGACGATCTTGCGTATAGTGTCGAGCTTGCTGTATTTTAAATGGACGAAGAGAATACGAAATTTTTATTTTACTGTTTTTCATTCGCTTTCCCGTGCTCTCGCTTTACTTTTTCTTTATTATATTACTTCCTGTTTTGGCGAGAGACACGACGGTGTCACGTCCCACTAAAAATATTATCATAGAGTATTTGCACTTTGGTTTGTTTTCTTCTTTATTATTATTATATTTTGGTCGTATGAAACTTATAGAGCGCCGTTTTTTTACTTTTATTAATAAGTATTCTGTCTCTTTTTATTTCTTCAGCCACCGCATCGACTTGACTCTCTGTACTGCGTTTATACTCATCTTTTTCCAGCGTATAAAATAGATCTAATAATCGTGTGATTAGTTCTATTTATCATCGTTGATGCGCGACTATAACGTTTAAAACTTTGGCTGACTTATTAAAAGATTAAGACATAACAGCGACTTTAAAATTGTTAAAAAATATAATCGTCATATTCTCATCGGATTGTTTCGCTTTTAAAATGTGCACGGAATAAAACTACTTATTGGATCGACAAATCCTCGGCAATAAGTGGCGTATTTGTTTGCGGACTTTCAAGTAACTGTAATCGAGTTAAAAATGTTCCATTCTATTATACATACTTTGAATCGCGTTAAAAACATCTAATCCGTGTGTGCTGTAATATTACTCGCGCTCGACGCAAATTCCAATGGACTTTTTTATCGTTTCTTCCCCATATCATCTGTAAAATCTATTGATGCGCGGCCTAGCATTTTGCAACCGCGCTGCGCAACTCGCGCTCACTGTACATAACATATATTTTATATTATATACCATAACACAGACATGGAGGGAGTTATTAAAAATTTACGTTCAATTTTCGCCATTTTCACCACTTTTCCTCGCGTATAGGGACAGGGAGGGACAAGGGGACTTCGTTTTCTTATCAAGGATAGTTTAGACACCGAAAGAACATCAAGAGACTTTTTTTTCTTATAGAGGAGACGGAAATATAGAAGGAGAGAAATTGAAAGAGAGCGCATATATGTGTATATATATATAGCTTCGAAAACGCTCGTTCATTGCGATTCGCGTTGAATTTTATTTTTTTTTCGTGCTGTTTTTCTTTTAACGATTATCTAGAAAATTCCTGAAATTCGCTATGTAAGTAGTGTCGCTCCGCGTGAGGACGGACGGACCGACGGACATCGAGGATCGAGCGAACTTTGTGGATGTATGTGTTTCTTTTTATTGCGCGGACGAACGACTCGTGATTTTCTTTTTATTTTCATCGTACTTTCTCTCTGGTAACTGAATTTTCACATCCCTTATGTTGCTTCGTTTTGCGAGAGAAACCTATAGGTACATATACGACGATTGGCGAACGTAATGTGTAACACGTGTTCGACGATTGCTCGCTTGGAATAACTGCAGTCGAAAACGAAGACTTGGAAAAACTCATTCAGTGACGTCGTTATATATCGAAAAATTTGTACTTACTGGCACAATATTTTATTGAAAATCATCATGACCGCAGCGGCTAGTTATAGCTTTTAACGCTATTTTTATTTGTTTTTGTTTTTATTGTTTTATCGAAACGAAATATTGTTCTAATCGCTATGACGACATTGAGGTTAAAACGTCGAAGAGTTAAAAGTTTTTTTTTAGAGGACGAGGAATATTATAATGTAAGATTTTCAAAGGAAGCCGTTAGTGAAATATCACATTATATGTTAAGACATAGAGATTCAAATTAATCTAAAATTTCGTTAACTCTTTGAGTTCGTTATTATAATTATTGAAATATTTCATTTATATATATTGATCCGTAGTGTGTAAATATTTAGATTATATTAACGACATAATTGTAATTTGCTGGCAATCCAAGTGTTCTGTGGATCTCTTGTGTAATTCGAAACATATTGATGAAAACTCAAGGAGTTAACAAGTAGGGAAACGAGTTATGTTTTCGTACAATACAGTATAAGAGCAATATTAAAAATATTCAATTTTAATGCCTTGGCACAATCATAAAAATTATTCTCAGCTTGGCTAATTTTTCATTCCCGTCTATTATAGCACCAGGAGCATGATCACGATCGGACGATCAAGTGTGGAGCTTGAGTTTAAAACTAGAATAAAGCACCTGAAAACCTTCATCAGCGATTCTCCGAATACCTTTTATATAAATACACTTAAAACTGTAGCATATTTAATATGGCCTACATCCTCTCGGAACATCGATAAACCAGTTAAAAACATTGTATATTACATATACGCAATCTATCTACCTATACACAATGTAATAATAGATGTAATGTCCTTGTGTAATAAAATCCCCGTCGTTCATGCATTTGCGGCACTAATATATATTTCGAATTAAAATCCATATTCGTCGTCAATTGATTTCTTTTCATCTTCTTCTTCTTCTTTAATTACACGTATATATTATAATAACGCACGATTACGGTATAAATAATTATCGATAATTTTTCTTATGCGTATATCACATCTGATCGTTCAGTCAATATAGGAAGACCCTCGCCTCGCCTACGCTCACGCGCGACCTGCTCCCTTCATCTATTTATTTTATTTCAATTGTGTTTTAGCGTACTTAAAAACGCAACTAATTAGTACCCGCTTCTCCATATCATAATTTTGTCTTATTTCATTTTTCGTGCTTCCTCTCTCGTGTCAATTGTTTAATTTTTCTGAATCTACATGCGCCGGACTCGCGATTTTCGAACTAGTTTGAGACTTTAATTCCTCATATATAATACCGTTTCATTATTGATAAATCGAACACATATTATTGCAATAGTGAAATCCTATACGTATGCGCTTGGCTTTATAATAGAAAAGGAATTATACATTCAATTTAATGCTGATTTCCGTGTACTCTTTTGTCAATGACCTATATTTCTTTTCTTCATTTCGAACCCTGAACTGTGACGATTAGTTGTCTTTGAAAAGTTAGTTCAACGAATGGAAGATAAAAATTGCAATATTTTTCGTGCTCGATCCTTTCAACAGTGCAAACAAGTTTTATTCGTATTACACGCGAGTCGTACCTGAACTTTATTTTTTGTCCGTCAATTTTCTGTACAATGAAGTTTTTACTCGGCGACTACTATCTAAACAATGAGAATTATTACATCTTAATATTTTTTTTTTTATTTTTTTGTAAAAATTTGAAATCACCATCGAATATCAATATAGTACACTTATTATGCATACGTCCTTATATAGTACAAATATAGGAACATTCATTAAATATATCTTTTATGTATATAATATAATATTATCGTCTTATAGTATTAGAATTTTTTTATCGTGTGTATATAATAATAATATATATATTTATTTTTCATTATTTCCATATTATGTTACTTGGTGTTGTGTAATATATAAGTAGCTATTCGTTAAAACGTGATTTAAAATGCCCTGATGTTCCGTGACGCTCGAATAAAAGTATTTCATTATATCGAGATTGAAATAATATAGAGAAAAATCAGGCTATACGTCGTTTGGCATTGCTTTAATGATTGTTTAAGAAATAATTGTTTATGTTTATATGCTTCTTCGATGTTTCAAGGTACGTAATAACACTTAGGTCACAATTTAGGCTTTGTATTATCTTTCTTATAATTTTTAAAAAGAAGATTAACGAAGTAAAGACTTTAAAATTCAATGTAGAGCGAATCGAAACTTACTGTTTCATCACAACTTAACGTTATATATCACCGGTCGTCACGGAATCTTTTAGTTTCTATATTTGAGTAGACACTGAAAAAAAGCGGCCGCGTAAAATTCCAAAATTGAGCTGTTACTAAATTTCGAAATATACGAAGGTTCATATTTATTTCGTTGCTATTTCAATTTTTTTACCTTTTATTAAACATCCGCAATGGGTTTTTTTATTCATTTTACTTGATGAGGCGTGAAAGTCAAAGATTACTGATTGAACAGATAAACCACGACACGTCAAGCTACGTCAAGTAGATTCGAAAATATAATCGAATGATCGCAATTTTCTTATAATTTAACAGACACTTGCGTTTGTATATTATTACCGTATTATAGTAAAATGTACATTCATTAATGGAGAATCAAAAAAATGTAAATTCAATCATTAATTTTCCACTTTCAGAAACCTCGACAAAGCTTAGTGTTTTTAGACCCGGTAATAATAATAATAATATATCTACACATCCTAGAATTAAGAATAAATCGCAAGACCGCTGGCCGAACTGCGCGTCTCGCGTCACGACGCCGGTTCGGTCTCCAAAAGCGTGGAGGGACTTTTCGGACGCACATATCAAAACTTCGCCTTCTCACACACTTTTCTCGTCTCGAGCTAAATAACCGCCCACCCTAAAAATCTCTTTGGCACAGGAACACGACTTTCTCGTCCTATCTATAATAAGAACCGAAGGCAGCTTTGACGCGCAGCGCGATTCGGTCGCCGTGTCCCCTAACTATATACTTTTAGCACCTTCCTCACTCTCAACTTGTGCATCAGTTGATGGTTTTATTCGATTCGCCTATTATATTAGAATTATTTCATAATAATAAAAACTTTACATCGCGCGCGCGCACCTGGTTTTTAATTCGATTTTATCGTTGCTTTCTTCTTGTTTTTCTATACAGCTATATTAGAGCACAGAAGAAAGTTTTGTTCGTCTCGAGTAATATTTTAATTTAGATGAGTTCGTTGAAGTTATCTTTACCAACAATCGTTGCATTACTTATAATTTTGTAATAAAAAAAAATTCGAAAACTTTATCTGTTTACAGCTGAGAGATATAAGAAGAAAGCAGCTTAATTCTTCCATATATATAATACACTCGGATGAGGCGTGTCGCGCGATTTACGTTTAGTAAAACAAATCATTCCCGTCGCGCATATATCACGTGCATTTAGCACTCGGATCCTTAAATTACCTATACACAGTGGACACAGCGATAGTAAAAGTGATCTCGCTAATGGGCGAAGGACCGCATAGACCGTGCTACGTATTTTAGGGTTTCCTCTCAATAGATAATATCTCACTCACTTGTTCTCCCCTATTCGATTCTGTGTTATTTTCTTTATTTTATTCTTTATTATTCTCTTGTGCGTCGCGTTTTCGTTCGCTGACTTCGTTGACTTCATATTATATACTTGTGTCTATAATATTACAAGCACACCCTCGAGAGATTTGTTTCTCTTATTTTTGTTCTCTCTATGCCAACCGCGACAGACGGGCTAGTTGTGTTGGCTCCGCGAAGTAAAGGTTCGTTTATTGCTGCTTGTGCGATTTTGTCCAGTCGCCGCGGCTCGTAGTACTTAACGTGTGTGTTGCTGGAATCTGTATAATTTCGTCCTATGCGAGTTTATTAGGCGCAACTTGTTGGGTATAATCATGCATATCATTTATACGAGTCGAAAAAAATTCAAAAATTTAATGTATTGCTTGCTAAAATCAATTTTCAATTCAACGAAAGCTCCTAGATTCGAACAACGAATAAAACAGCCCGAGTATAAACTCCCGAAAACAAAATCTCAAACGTCGCCCCCTTTGCGAAAAGTATATAAATTCCAGTCCCTCGCTTTATCCCAACGCAGCCCGGCCGTACATATATACAAAAGGGCTCGAGCGTTCTCGCGTCTGGGATTAGCAACGAAGTTCGCGCGGCAAGTTTAAAGCTTATAGAGCCTTGCAAGTTTCCCGCGCGCGCGCATACTTTCCCTCTTCTTCCCTCCCGACAAGTTGCGCATTCCTCTGAGAGGACCGTGATTTCGGTGCTAACGTGCCCGAAACTCGCGACCTGTGTATCTGTGTGTATGTGTCTGTGTGTGTAGCTGTTTATATTAAATAGGCCCGGTGCACACTGAGCGCGCGGAATAGTGCCTCGTCTCACGTGACGGGACGAACGGTATGGGGTATAGCTGGATATTGGACTTGGGCTCGTAGAAACGAAATTAAACGCTTTGCTTGAAGCAGGCAGGCGCTTTTGAAATGAGTCCGGACGAGGTCTTGGCTTGCTCGATTTTATTTGCTTGGCTTCTTCTTTGTTATATCTTGGTATTCGAGTGAGGAATTCGCATTTCGATTCGGAATCGCGTTTTGTACATTTTGGGAGTAAGTAGTTGTCGCGAGGGTTGCTTGGAAGCACCTTTTGTAAAATTATTATATTCGATCGAACTAATCAAACTTTTGCACTTGGAATACTTGTATCATTGCTGTTATTTTCAAAAAGAGTTATTTTATTGGCACATAGTTTATCACTTGAAGTTATATCGAGATAGACTTATATGAATATTGCGTGTTGTACTCCCCGTAAAATTATTACGAATTGTTTTATAACTTTCGAACTTATCATTGTAAAATATTAATAAAAAAATATATATAATATTTATAAGACGGAAGATTTGTCGGTAAAGTGTAGTTGATCACAGTAATTCAACGAGCAAGGAAAACTATAAATCTTGTTCAAAGCAGCCGCCCCTTTCGGCAAACGTAAATTTCGTTTCTACGATGGGTGTTCTGAGACTGGAGAAAACGGACAAGAAGAGCTCGTAAGTTCGTTATTAAATTACATTAAAACATTGTCCTACATCACGCCATGACTCTACGCTCTCTTTGGTTTAATTATTCCTTATCACATGTTTATTCTCACTAGCATAGAGTGTAGCTTCAATGTCGCCTTTGGCTACGGATTATTGAACTTTCACCTTTGACTTGGCACTCGCTACCCTTTTTCATTTGGCTACACGACTTCGTAACGGATTAGTTTATCAACAACAACTAGTGTATATTACGCATAATTAACAACTCTTTATAAACAAACAACAGTGAACAAACTCATCAACAATTTGACAAAAAAATAGTCGAAAAATAAATACTATAAGCGTAAGTTTTTCAATTGACACACATAAATAAATTTGTTATGTTCTTCAAAAAAGGAAATAGCAAAAATTCATCGTTTTCGTGAAAGGTTTCGCCAAAGGAAAAAGGCCCATTAGCAAGGCTCTCGAGAGCGACGAGCTCGCGATAATCGCCCAACCATCGTCAAAATATATATTATATCCCGGCATCGCAAGAAAAATCGCCCAATAGAAACGATCCTCATGTCCCGCTATATTAGTGACGAAGCTTCGGGAGCAGCGACTACCGCCTCAGCCTGCCTCAGCGCTGGTGGATGTGCGTTGTCAGGTGTTTGGAGAGATAGTCCGCCCTGGCGAAGCACTTACCGCACATCTCGCAGTGGTACGGACGCTCGCCGGTGTGAATCCTCAAATGCCTGGTAAGGTCGCTTTTGCCACCAAAAGCCCGTCCGCAGAAGAGACAGACGAATGGCCGCTCGCCGGTGTGCTTACGTACGTGAAGCTTCAGGTTCTCTTTTGAGCGGACGCATTTGCCACAGAAAGGACAGGCAAAGCGACGCTCGCGACGCTCCGCCTCGTGGTGGTGAAGACTGGCAGCTCGTGCGACCGTCAGGTTGAGACTTGTAGCGCTGCTCGTTGTCGTTGCCTCGGCTAGAGGTTCGAGCCGCTCGTCCTCCATTGCGGCGTCCTCGGCGTCACTACCTGCCGTCGCGGCGCCACTGTTGCTGTTGTTTCGCAGAGATGAAGAACCGCCGGCGCCGGACTCGGGGATTAGGTCGTCGTTGGGATTCTCCTGGACACTGGCTGTCTCTGAGCTGGCGCCCTCCTCGCGTGCACCTTCCGAGGGTGTGTCCCGACCACCCCGTTCCCGGTCTTCGACATCGACCTGAAGTGGACTGGCATCACCCACGCTGCCGGTTTCCAACTGCGAGGGCTCGCCTGTACTCGAGACCTGATCGCTGCGTTCGGTGAGGGCTTGGGACTCGCTCGATGGCGCTCGCTGCAGACGTTCGAGAGCGTGATTGAGACGGTGCTTCTTGAAGGATTTTAGGTACCTGTTGACAAAGATTGCGAAAAACTTTTGTAATACTGATATTCGAGTGTTAGTACATTGTGCAACGAGTGTGGTAAGTTGTTAATCACGCATGGGGGGACATAAAGCCCGCGCTCGTGATCGGTAGCTTACCGTACTACTTACACATAATATGTTTTATTATCACGTATTCTTATAGGATATTAGGATACAGCGCAGCATATTTTATTGCCTTATGCGACACAATCCGAGCACGAGTGATAATAAAGTGTATTATTTGCATCAATACAAAAGCAATATTTTGTAGCACACAAAAAGGTGAAGTTACCCGATGTTAGTAGCCTGCCTGTCATCTTTCTACCGAATTTTATGTATTGCTACCAGATCTAAATTGTACCTTCGAAGACATGTTGTGCCTGGTATATGGTGTATATAAAAATTGTTTTTAAGTTTTGAAATGCTTCAATCAGAGCTTTCGATTTATAAATTACTCCGAGAATTATGAGCTGCGTGTACATAACCAGTAGATGGCGCCACTTTCTACATGGTTAAATGGAGTGGGTACCCATTCGTGCGGTAAGAGTGGGGGGAGAGAGGGGTGGATCCAGTTTGCTATATAAGACCCGGACCGGCGGTCATCTTCAATAGACACAATTCTGTGGCCAACCGTACAGGTTATATTTCAGTGCTCTGTCTAAAATCTGCTCTCAAAGTGGTAACATTATTGTGAATTGAAGCTCAACATTGATTGAACGGCCCGTACTTGTACCAAAGATTAATTTTCATTCTAAGATTAATTCAATTGGTAAATTATTTCAATATTTTGTTATTTTATTTTATATATTATTTTAATTTTTTTTCTAGATTTCATTTTATTTTATAAATTTTTCATTTTTTCAAAAAAATAATGGCTAAATATAATCAAAATTTAGAATCTATTGTTAAAGCCGATGGAAACTGCTTGTTTCGGTGCTTTTCACTATTTTTACATAAAACTGAAGAAAAGCACCGACAAGTACGTTTACAAATTGTAAGATTCGTGTTAAAAAATTGGGCGACTTATGCACCCTTTGTCATAGGGGATGAATCTTACGATTATGAGATCCTCGACGAAAGAAGTTACAAGAAATACATGTCAATGAATGGAACTTACGGAGGCGAGTTGGAAATCTACGCCTTCGTAAAAATATACAACGTCAATGTATCGGTATACAGTAGCAATTTCAGTAGCGATACAGAACATATCGACTACGACAATGATTCTAAAGATACAAGAGGTTTCTTGGAATTATATTTATCCGGTCAGATAGACGAGGGACATTATGATGTTCAAAAGGGATCAGCATACTCTAAAAATAATGAGAAAATAAAGAAGAGCGAATCACAGAAAAAGAGGAAAGCTTCTTCAGCAAACGACGACGTCCCCTTAAAAAAACAAAAAAAAATAATAATTTAATAAAGAATCTAATGGTCGCCACGAACAAGGCTCATCAGTAAGATGACAAGAGGTTCTATCTTATACGCAACATTATAAGCCAAACTAGGGTTATAC